>PVIC010047658.1:0-13789 GCA_004025085.1 Thryonomys swinderianus | reverse complement strand
TTCAGGCTGGCCCTGAGCTCACTATGGTGCCCAGGCAAGCCGCCGCGAACTCAGCAATCCTCCCGTCTCTGCCTCCCGAGTGCTGGGATTACAGGCGTGAGCCACCACGCCCAGCATTATATGTGGTTACCGGGGATTGAACTCAGGTCCTTGCGCTTGCAAAGCAGGCGCCGGAACCACTGAGCTAACCCTCCGGCCCATGAAACAAACTTTTAAATAAATGAAGTTAGTAGGTATCTACAGAGCGTTCTACCTCACATCTTCAGAATCCATATTCTTCTCAGCTACACAATGGATGTTCTCCAAAACAGACCACGTACTAGCTCAGAGAACATGCTTAAATTAACGCAAAGAAACTGAATTATCACATGTGTATTACCAGGTCATAGTGCAATGAAATTGGAAATCAATGGCAATAGAAACCACAGAACTTCATAAACACATGGAAATTAAATAACACCCCCTCTTGAACACTTAATGAGTCACAGATGAAATTAAAGAAGAAATCAAATTCCTACAATTGAGCAATAATGTCAAAACCACATACTGGAACTTTTGGGACGCAATAAAAGCAATCCTATGAGGGAAATTTAAAGCAGTGAATTCCCATTGGAAAAAGAGACAAAACAATACAAAACAAAAAACCCTAAAGTTCAACCTTAAGCTTCTAGAAAAAGAAGTGCAAATCAACTCCAAAGCTTATATAAGAGAGGAAGTTATAAAGATCAGAGAAGAAATTCATGCAATGGTGACTAAGAAAATAATACAATCACAGAGATGGCTCTTTGAAAGATTATATAAAATTGACAAATCCTTAGCCAACTTTATTAAAAAAAAGACTCAAATCCATGCAATTAGGAAGGAAAAGGGTGAAATCATAACAAATCCTACAGAAATCCAGATGATCACCAATACTTTGAGAACCTGTATTCTAATAAGATGGAAAACACAGAAGAAATGGAGATTCTTAGATACTATGAATTACCAAGGCTAAATCAAGAAATATAAAAACTGTAAATAAACCAATATTAGTCAATGAATTTAAAGATGTAAGTAAAAACCTACCAACAGGGCTGGAGATTTAGCTCAGTGGTTCCAGCGCCTGCCTAGCAAGCACAAGGTCCGTGGTTCAATCCCCGGTAACCACATACAACACCGGGCATGGTGACTCATGTCCACCAGCAATCAGTACCACATACCACAATGCTGGGCAGGGTGGCTCACACCTGTAATCCCAGCACTCAGGTGGCAGAGGGCAGAGGCAGAGGCAGAGGCTAGGATTTCTGAGATCAAGGCTTGCCTGGCTACATGGTGATCTCAGGGTCAGCCTGAACTACAAAGTGAGACCTATCTAAAAAAAAAACAAAAACAAAAAAGCAAACAAGAAAAACCAAAACAGCATTGTACTGACAATAAAACAGACCCAAGGATCAATAAAACACATTAGAATATGCAAAAGACACACTCAGCCACCATATCTTTGACAAAGGAGTCAAATACCTTCATTAGAGAAAGCCATTTTAAAAGATGGTGCTGGAAAAACTGGCTTTCCATATGCCAGAGATTGAAATTAGACTCATATCTTTCTCCAAGCAATAAACTAATATTGACATAGATCAAAAATCTAAACATAAAAAGAGAAACAGTTAATTTGCTGGAACACAGACTAAGTAGAACTCTTGAAGACACTGGTGTAGGCAAAGACTATGAATAAATCGCAATCACAAAGGAAATAACACAAAGTTCAGCTGGGATCTCATCTTATTAAAAAGCTCTGCATATCAAAATATACCACCAACAGAATGAACAGACAACGCACAGTGTGGGAAAAATTTTTTTCCAGCTATTCCTTAGATAAAGGACTACTATTTAGAATATATAAAGAACTCAAGAGTGAGGGACTTAGCTCAAATTGCACCACACCTACGTGAATGCTCAAAGGCCCAAGTTCAATTCCCAGTACTGCAAACAAACAAACAACAACAACAACAACAAAAACCCTAAAAAAAACAGACCCCTTTCTTCATGTTGAAAGACCCAGTCCAAAAATGAACAGACACTTTTCAGATGAAGAAGCAGAAACGGCAAATAAATATATGAGAAAGTGTTCAACATCCCTAATCATTTGAGAGGTATAAATTAAAACAATACTGAGATCCCATCTCACTCCAGAAAGACTGGCTATGATCAAGAAATCAACCAATAACAAATGCTGGAAGAGTTGTGGGGAGAAGGGAACCCTTCTTCTGGTAGGAAAGTAGACTGATGGAACCACTGTGAAAATCAGTGTGGAGATTCCTCAAGAAACTAAAACTAGTGCCTTCATTTCACCCAGCTTTTCCTCTCTACGGTATCTTCCCCAAGAATTAAAAGCATCATAGTACAGTGATACATGCGCACCCATGTTTATAGTGGCACCCCGTAATAGTTAAATATTGGAAACAGCCCAAATGCCCATTAACTGATGAACAAATAAAGTATATGTGGGGGTTTTATATAATGCAGTACTACTCGGCCACACAGAAGGATAGCTAAATTGATGCACCTTGAGACCATACTCTGAAGTGAGATACACTGGACACACATGTTTAGATACCACAATGTTTCTCTTGTGTGAGAAACCAAAATTGTCAATAAGAATCAAAATATATAATAGACATTGGGAAATGGGAAGAAATTTCAAATAAGAAGGGAATATGGAGGGGAGGAGGGAGAAAGGAAGGAAAGGCCCAGGAAAAAGAAAAAGGAAAAAGTTGAAGGAAAGCTTCTACAAAGAAGGAGGGGAAGATAGGTCAAAGGGAGTGGAGGAGAATGGGGAAAAAAGGAGAAGCAAGATATATCATATTCAGGTACAAACTCCCTCTGATGAATATTATTATGTGTATCTAAAATATACCAAAAAATTTCTTTAAAAAAAAGCCTTTAAATGTAGAAACCCTTCAGCTCATGTATGAGTTTCTCAGGCAAGTATAGCTATTTTTTTGTTTTCGTTTTTTTTTTTTTTTGAGACAGGTCTCGCTTTGTAGTTCAGGCTGGCTCTGAGCTCACTATGAAGCCCAGGCAAGCCTTGAACTCAGCAATCCTCCTGTCTCTGCCTCCCGAGTGCTGGGATTACAGGCATGAGCCACCACACCTGGCACTACGGTATGTGGTATTGATTGCTGGTGGGCATGAGTCTCCACGCCCAGCATTGTATGTGGTTTCCAGAGATCAAACTCAGGACCTTGCGCTTGTGAGGCAGGAGCCGGAACCACTGAGCTAACCCTCCAGCCCCTTTGTTTTCGTTTTTTAAAACAGGATTTCACTGTATAGTTCATGCTGGCCTTGATCTTACTCTGTAGTCTTGCCTCAAACTTGCAACCACCTTCCTTCCTTAGCCTCCTGAGTGCTGTGATTACAGGTGAGTGCCAGCACACCTAGCCAAGGACAGCTATTTTAAATGCTGATGATTTTTAAAATACAAGCCAATAGAGCATAGTGACACTATCCATTCAGTGCCACGAAAGCAGAGAGAATTTGAATCTGGAGAAGTTACCTTGATGTATACTTCAGTTAATAAAGGCAAACAAATAATTTTTTTTGAGAAAGGGTCTCACTTTGTAGTTCAGGTTGGCCCTGAGCTCTCTATGTAGCCCAGGCAAACCTCGAACTCAGCAATCCTCCTGCCTCTGCCTCCTGTGGGCTGGGATTATAGGTGTGGGCCACCACATCTAACACTGTGGTACTGGTACTGATTGCTGGTGGGCGTGAGTCACCACTACCAGGGACTGAACCAGGGACCTTGCGCTTGCTAGACAGGTGCTAGAACCACTGAGTAAATCTCCAGCCATGCTGTATTTTTTTGAAGCAGGGTATCATTATGTATTTCAGATTTTCCTTTAACTCACTATGTAGTGTAGGCTGATCTTGAATGTGTTATAATCCTACCTCAGCTTCAAGCATGTTTAGAATATAGGGATGTGCCACTAAGCCCAGCTTTTAACAAATAAATATTGTTAGCTTATAATATGTCAGACACAATTAATGCTAGATACTTACCTGTTATCAGTAAAACTAGAGAGGTCCAGAAGGCATTCCCCTTTTAAAATCTAGGAAGAAAAATCATTATAGGACATTGTATAATTAAACATATTAATACACTTAGACACATGAAATTTCCTTTAAATTTCAAATTGATATAAATCCTACAAGAATTACAAAAATTTCTTTCAGACCAGTAAAACATAATTAGCATGCAAATTATTTTTAAATTTAAATTGATATACACAAATATAATCCCAGCTGAGGGATGGGGCAGAAGGATCCCAAATTTGAGGGTTGCCTGGACTACTTAGTAAGATCTTGTCTCAAATTTAAAAAAGGAAAGAAAAAAAAGGGTTGGGGATGTAACTTAATCCCTAATACCACAAAACAAAGACAGACAGCTTTTGAAAATCAGGTTTTATTGATTTCCAGTACCATAATCCAAACAACCAATTTTAAAAATACTTGGTAGGTTAGTCTGTGGCAGTGTTTTCCAAATTTTAGCTGTAAGGATCATTTAAAAGGGGCCAAGGATTTAGTTTAGTAGTTCTGGTGCCTGCCTTGCAAATGTGAGTTCCCAAGTTCAATCCCCAGTACCAAAAAAAAAAAAAAAAAAAAAAGTTAAAAAAAAAAAAAAAGGCTGATGATTTAGCTCAGTGGTTCTAGTGCCTGCCTTGCAAACATAAGGTCCTGAGTTTGATCCCTGGTACCACATACCACAATGCTGGGTGTGGTGCCTCACATTTGTAATCCCAGCACTCATGGGAAGCAGAGGCAGGAGGTTCTGCTGTGAATTGGAGGCTAGCCTGTGCTACACAGTGAGCTCAGGGCCAGCCTAAACTACAAACAAAACACACACGCAAAAAAAAAACAGGTTGAAATGCAGATTATTACTGGTGGACCTAAACTGTCTGGTAGTATTTTTAAACAAATTATCCACGTGATTTGGATGAAAACTGTCCATTATTAAACAGTGGTTTATGAGAAGGAAAACTAACAGTTACTGAATGAAAACATATTTAAGGAAAGGAGAGTAAAAGGGAATGGAAAACTATATTAATGTGTGCTGTGTTCCTATACTATATTCAGATTATTATATATAACAGGTTACAAACATAAATGCTTCCAAGTGTCAGAGTACAACACACATGAATAGAGAAGCAGCATGTACATTTCCCATCCCTTGGCTAGACAACAGTTACTTATTATAAGTTTCTACACTATATTACTATAGCTTCTGATTTGTAATGGCTTTTCATATAGAATCTTGATATTTATAATTAAAATAAAAATAAGTATCCTATACCACCCAAACAAAACATGTGTGGCCCAAGAGCAGGAGGAGGATCACCCCAACTAGAACAATAATATGGATAATAGTTTTGCTTTTAGAATCAAAGGAGAAGCTATAATACAATAATTATGGCAAGACAACAGCCAAATACCAGCTAAACTGGACAAACCAAAATGTTTGGTCATGATACCTAAGGACTCAAATGTGCTGCTTCTGCGTAGCACAACAGACTCAATTCCTGATTACTTTAAAAGTTTATACTTCTGGAAATGTTCTGTAGACAAAGAACCATAACATATACATATCTAAGGCAGATAAAACTAAATATAAAAAAGTTTAAGGAAAAAGGATTTAGAGAAACTTTATGCTTAAGGAAAAATCTTACAATATCCATATATCATAGGACCATAGAGATTACAATTTAACCCAAACATCTATTTTGTTATTGTTTCTTTCTGGTACTTGGGATCAAACCTAAGATCTTTGCATGGAGCTAAATGCCCTGCCCTTGTAGTATTATTTTAGACAGAGTCTTATTAAATTTCTAAGCTTCCTTGCCCAGGCTTGAACTTGTGGTCCTCCTGTCTCAGCTTCCCACACACTAAGATTATAGGGATATTCTGCCATGCCCAGCTCCCTAACTCCTCCTTTTACCAAGGACAAATCCCAAGGACTAGCTGAGTTTTATAACTCAGTGCTGGAGAAAGAAGAAATCAAGGACTGTCTGGGGATAGGACTGAGTACTAACAGTGTTTACCTATTATGCACTAGGCCAGTGGTGGCAAATCTCTGGCATATGTGCTGTAGTGGGCACACAAAGCCTTCTTTGTTGCTATGTGAGCCAAGCAATAGTTGATTTTCCTAAACTAAAACCTCAGTATTCATGTCACTGCAGTGTTGGCACTTTGCAATAAGTGGGTTTGGGGTTGTAATTTGGGCACTTGTTCTCTGAAAGGTTTGCCCTTTGTCTGTAGGCCTTGGCTTCAATTCCCAGCACCACAAAGAGAAGACAGAAATAAATTAAGACCCACTAAGACAGGTCAATTTATACATATAAAAATAACTGAGGGACTGGGGATTTAGCTCAGTGGTTCCAGCGTCTGCTTTGCAAGTGCAAGGTTCCGAGTTTGATCCCCAGTAACCACATACCAACAATGCTGGGTGTGGTGGCTCACACCTGTAATCCCAGTACTTGGGAGGCAGAGGCAGGAGGACTGCTGTTAGTTCAAGGCTAGTTTGGGTTACATAGTGAGCTCAAGGCCAGCCAGAACTACAAAGGGAGATCCTGTCTCAAAAAAACAAAAACAAAAACAAAAAACCTGAATTAGCCAGGTGTGGTAGTATACACCTATAATTTCAGCATTTGGGAGGATGAGGCAGGAAGATTGCTGGGAGGTCAAGCTACAAAGCCTAGGCTACAAAGACAATACAACTGAACTGAATAGTGAGACCCTATCTCAAAAATAAATAACTAAGTTAATAGGGAAAAAAATCAATCCAGAATAAATGTAGCCAATCTGTGAGTGACTATAAAACTATAGAGGATTTTCTGTTCTGCTTCATATGGAATTAACATGGTAGTTGTTTACTACTTTTCATAATTAGCAGTTACATGCTGAAATTGTGGCAGTATATTAGCTTACTCTATGTTTTTCATAATTATTTATAAGGCTGATTCTGATGTTCTTCAGAATTCTTGATCATAATGTTCTAGAATTGCCCAACAGTGCGTTTGCTTGACAGTGAATGCAACTGGTCACAATCTTAAGCAGCTCAGTTTCTTTTATCAGACAAAATCAGAAGATAGAATTCTGCCTCTCAACAGACCCTGAAATGTGAGAATCTTAACCCTGAGTACTAATGTTGAAAACATCTTTTCCTTTGACACTGCTGCTGATTCTCTAAGCATCTGTTATTTAATTATAAGTACAGTACCTTCCTATCAAAAAGTTTTGCAATATATGGTTTAAAGTAGTGTTCCTTTATTCCTTTTGCTTCTACTAGAAGTCCATCATGCAATTCACACAGTACAGCAATGATGCAGGGAGGCTCTTCAGAACCCCTAAAGTCAGCAGTATGGAAATCAGATGGCAAACCTAGTTTGACAGAGTATGAAGAGGAACAGGAATAAGGAAAATGGTCAATTTTTGAAACTTTTTCAACCATCAATAATTAGTTTTCAAAAATAAGTAAAGGTCTGACCTTTAAATGATGGATTTAGCAAATCTTCTCTATTTGGGCACATAATGGCATTGGCAAAAACCAGATCCAAGCAGCACAGAAGTAAATGATAAGAGTTTACTAAATCATCACCAATCATACGAAAATTACCTATATAAAGGAAGACAAAAAGCAGAAATCTCTCATGTGAAGTAGGACAATGTAACCGCAGCAGAAATGTAAAACAATTGGAAGTGTCATCTTACCCTTAGTGTAAACAAATAGTGTCCAACAAAAGTTAAAGAGTTCTTTAACACTGCAAGGAATCCTCCTAAAAAGAAAGAAAAGAAAAAATGTGCATGCACGTGCATGTGTGCACGTGCATGCGTGTGTTACTAGCTTGGTAAGTACTATTTAAATAGAACAAAAAAATTTTAAACAGCAAATATAAATAATAATAATATCAAACTACATGTAAAATTCCATTTGTGAAGGACAGATAAGCTTTTGAATGGAACTTAAACCTTTTCAATCTTCAATAAAAGACAGGAATATACAAAACTAAATGAAACTATTACCCTTAATTTCCAGATATGGGTAACTAAACATGGATTTTTTAAAATATTTAGGTCTTTGCAAATGGATACATCTGATAAAACACCCACTTGTGAAAGAAAACTCTCTCAGCAAGTTTATATGATAATCTTTTTGTCAATATATAAGGATTAAGGGTCTTACCTCTGTTTTCTGCTTCGTGGTAACTTTGGTAGCTCTTCATATGGATTTTGAAATATATCTAAAAATATTGGCTGAAATTTTTTAAAAATTACAGTAGACACTTCAAAATTTCTCTCTAGCCTCTCTATACGTTCACGAAATTCTTGTGGCAGATTTAACATGTCCATCCACTTCTTCATTTTACTAAAAAACTGTATTAAACTTTTAAAAGAGGGGAAAAAAGGTAACTAAAATTAGTTGATAGAATGCGCTGAAAACGACACTTTGAATTCATAAATAGAAATCATTACTAAAAAACTTAAATGTATTAAACAAACAAAAAACTTCTAAACACAGAAAGCATACCTACCCATGTACCTACCTATATATATATTTTTTAAGTATGGGTATTGAACTGAGGACCTTTGCACTAAACCACAACTCCAGCTCTTTTTATTTATTTTCAGACAAGTCTTCCTAAATTGTTAAGTTGCCCAGGTTGGGCTTGAATTTGTGAAAGTCTTGCCCTGCATCTCAGAGCATTGGGATTATAGGGATATATCAACATGCTCCGTTTCTATCTACTTATTTTATTCTCTATAGCTCCTAGATAATGCTCTGTACATAAATTACAAGCTATATGTTGACAGATCATTGGGTTCACAAAATTAGTTAGAAGAAAAACAAATATCTTGCAAATACAAAGACTTTCCCATTTTACAAAGAGAAATAAACTGATTACAAAGTACCAGACCCTTGCATTAGGAACAAAATTGAAGTGTTTGAGTTCTAATGTATTGCTTTCCCATCAAAAATAACATAGGTAAATAAGTACCTACTCAGAAAAGGAATTAATAGATTATTAGTCCATCTTCCCGGCCAATTGGATTATGGGCACATTTCCATGTTAGTGTAGTATTAGATTAAAAACTTGTTAAATTCAAGTAAGTGTCTAGTACTACTATATACAAATGATACCTGCAATTTTTTTAAGTTGACAAGATTTCTTTTTTAGTTTTTTTGAGACAGGGTCTTGCTTTGTAGTTCAGATTGGCCCTGATCTCATTATGTAGCCCATGCTAGCCTCAAACTCACAGTAATCCTCTTACCTCTGCCTCCAGAATGCTGGGATACAGGTGTGAGTCACCACACCTGGCTATGCTGACAAGATTTTTTTTTTTTTTTTTTTTTGAGACAGGGTCTCACTTTGTAGCTCAGGCTGGCCCTGAGCTCACTATGTAGCCCAGGCAAGCCTGGAACTCAGCAATCCTCCTGTCTCTGCCTCCCGAGTGCTGGGATGACAGGCGTGAGTCACCATGCCCGGCACTGTGGTATGTGGTGCTGATTGCTGCTTGATTGTTGGTGGGCGTGGGTCACCAGCCCAGCATTGTATGTGGTTACCAGGATCGAACTCAGGACCTTGCTCTTGCGAGGCATATATATATATATTTTTTTTTTTTTTCCTTGCTTTTTGAGACAGGGTCTCATATTGTGGTTCAGGCTGGCCCTGAGCTCACTATGGTGCCCAGGCAAGCCGCCGCAAACTCAGCAATTCTCTTGTCTCTGCCTCCTGAGTGCTGGGATTACAGGCGTGAGCCATCACATCTGGCACTGTGGTATGTGGTGTTGATTGCTGGTGGGCATGTCTCCACGCCCAGCATTATATGTGGTTACCAATAACCAGCTTTCACAAAGTCCAATTCTAGACCCCTGGAGCAAAACCCAGAAGACACTATCCCAAACCTCCAATCCTCAGTCTCCAGGAAAAACAGAGACTCACAAATCATGCCAAGATGAGGTCACCTCCCCAGTAATCTCACGAGGGGAACCAATGGTGCCCCCAAGCAAGAATTATCATCTCCTGGGAACTGAACTGCCCCTCAAGCCATACTCAACTGTGAAATATTCTTCTAGACCCCACCACAGTACCACAAAAAACTCATCCCTATTCTTTAACAGGCCAATCGGATTCTCTTCAACAGACTGGTACCCAGTTTCTGAAACTGAAGGTCATTCCTGATTTTCTCTTACTTTCATTAGGGGCCAGCTTGATCTTTGTCAGAACTGTGCTTTATCCCTTCCTTTTAGTGTTTACTCCTCAACCTAAAGCCTCATCTCATTATCTCTTATTTCTAATTACAGCCTGTTAATTCATTCAGACTGGATCAATTTTAGTTTCCATTATGTAGCAGGTCACAACATCATCAGCTAACTGTTCACAGATATTCAAACACTGAGCATGTTGAATAAAACCTGATTCAAAAAGATTCTCAACAAAAGGTTTAAAAAATTTTTGCCTAACTACAGTTTTTGGCTCACAGTTTTCTTCTTTTGGGTGGGGTCAGAAAATTATTAGAATGTGAAACCCTTTCCTTTGAAAAATTTCCCACTTCTGAGTCTTTGCTTCTTCTAGATTGATCACCTTTGCTGAAAGTCAAGATCAAGTTAACTTGGGATTCTTCATCATATTCATTTGCTTGGGATTTTGAATCTGAAGCTGCTGGTACAAAGAAGTGAAAAAGTGATAAATTCTTTGTGTGTGTGTGTGTGTGTGTAGAGCCCAGGCTAACCTCCAACTCACAGCAATCCTCCTGCCTCTGCCTCCCATGAGGGCTGGGATTACAGGCACGAGCAACCATGCCCAGCATTGTGGTACGTGGTACTACAGATCAAACTCAGGACCTTGTACTTGTGAGGCAAACACTGGAACCCTTGCCCAAACATGATAATTCTCACAGCAGAATCGATACCAATATTCAGTGACTACAGTGAAATACAGCAGCAAAAGTACAGGGATTGTGCTGCTGGTGCAAGCTGTGTCTTTACCAGAGGATTCTGTGATATATTTCTTGGCTATTTAGCCAGTCAAAAAATTTTTTTCCTGGCCCACTTGCCAAGCCTGGTTGGTTGTGGTTTTTAAAACTACAATAAGCAAAATTACTTAATATTTTTCAAAACAATTTTATTCACCAAGATTGTATTATAAAGAGTATATTGCTCCAAACAGCCCATGAAATGATATTCCACATCATTAGTCATCAAGGAAATTAAAATAAAATTTTAATCAAATATCATTTCATCCTGTCATGATGGCTAAACTTAAGTCATATAAAAATATTTGCATATACTGCTGTTGAGAATATAAACTAGTATGGTCACTTTGTAAAACAGAGTGATAGTTTCTCAAAAGGTTAAACATAGGTCACTATACAATTCCATTCCTATATCCATAGCCAAGAGAATGAAAACAATATCGATAAAAAATTGTACAAAAATGTTCACAGCAGCCAGGAGTGGTGGCTCACGCCTGTAATCCCAGCACTTGGGAGGCAGAGGCAGGAGGATTGCTGAGTTCAAGGCTTGCCTGGGCTACATAGTGAGCTGAGGGACAGCCTGAACTACAAAGCGAGACCCTGTCTCAAAAAAAAAAAAAAAATGTTCACAGCAGCACTAGACATAACAGCTAAAAGGTAGAATCCAAATCTACTAGTTAATAAAAAGGTAAGTAAGGGGTGGGGATTTAACTCAGTGGTTTCCGTGTCTGCTTTGTAAGTGTAAGGTCCTGAGTTTGAACATGAAAACCACATACCACAATGCTGGCGTGGTGGCTTATGCCTGTAACCCCAGCACTCAGGAGGCAGAGGCAGAAGGATTGCTGTGCGTGAGTTCGAGGCTAGCCTGGGCTACATAATGAGCTCAGGGCCAGCCTGAACTATAAAGCGAGACCCTGGGGAGGGTGAGAGATTTAGCTCAGTGGTTCTGGAGCTTGCCTAGCAAGTATAAGTTCCCTAGGTCTATCCCCGGTAATCACATAGAATAATACAGGGCATAATGACTTACACCCACCAGCAATCAGTACCACATACTACAATGCTGGGTGTGGTGGCTCATGCCTGTAATCCCAGCACACAGTAGGCAGAGGCAAGAGGATTGCTGGGTTCCAGGCTTGCCTGGGCTACATAGCGAGCCCAGGGCCAGCCTGAACTACAAAGTAAGACCCTGTCACAAAAACAACTAGGATTAGAGGTTCCATTTGACCCTGCTATTCCCCTGCTAGGAATATAAATGAAACCATTAAAAGAATCATATCATAGCAACATATGTTCACCCAAGTTCATAGCAGTTCAGTTCATAATAACTAAATCTTGGAAACAAACAGGCATCAACTACAGACTGGATAAAGAAGATGTGTGTGTGTGTGGTTTTTTTTACAGAACGGAGTATTACTCTGCCATAAAGAATGATAAATTTAAGTCATTTATATTCAAATGAACATACCTTGAGGACACACTCATAAGTGAAATAGGCCACAGATGTGTAAACACCATATCTGTTCTCTGGTAAGAGAATCTGAAGATGTAAATGAATTCTAGAATGTATGATAGATATTGTGAAATAGAAAATATTCAAAGAGAAAAGGGTAAAGGTAAGTAATGAGGGGAAAGAAAAAATATGATGATAAAAAAAGAAAGAAAACCTATGTATATAGGTGGTAGAGGTAGAAGAGTGGGTAGTGGAATGGGTAAAAATGAAGATTAACTCATGTCACGTACTGGTACAAACTCCCAAGTTGAGTGTGATCATGATGTGTATATAAAATGTACCAATAAAGAATTCAATTAAAAAATAAATAAAAAGGGAGAGGAAGGTGTATCCTAGTATGAAGGCTCTGGGTTCAACCCCTTATATCACAAATAAATCATTAAAAATAAAAGCTACTGAACTGTGTACAGTAATTTAAATGGATGAACTAAACAATTTTAACTCAATAAGTCTGTTAAAAAACTCAGAGCTGGGGCGGGAGGGTTAGCTCAGTGGTTCTGGCACCTGCCTCGCAAGCGCAAGGTCCTAAGTTTGATCCCCAGTAACCACATACAATGCTGAGTGTGGAGACTCACGCCCACCAACAATTAATACCACATACCACAGTGCCAGGCGTGGTGGCTCACACCTGTTATCCCAGCACTCGGGAGGCAGAGACAGGAGGATTGCTGAGTTCGAAGCTTGCCTAGGCTACATGGTGAGCTCAGAGCCAGCCTGAACTACAAAGGGAGACCCTGTCTCAAAAACAAACAAACAAACAAACAAACCTCAGAGCTGGAGGTGTAACTCAGTGATAGAATGATTCCTATCATCCATGAGGCTTTTTATTTGATATCTAGTTCTATAAAAACCTCTATTCCAAAATGAGAGCAGTGAAGTGAGGTAGAAGTAGTAATTCTCTACCTTCCTAGAAGCAATTTAATGACATAAATTAAGCTTTAAAAATGGTGATATTCTTGCATCCAGGTATTTCTTTTTTTCCCCTGGTGCTAGAGAGCATAAAATAAGACAAATAAAAACAACCACAGGCCTTTGCACTGAGCTGCACACATCCTTTTTAAAAAGAAAATGTTGGGCCGGAGGGTTAGCTCAGTGGTTCCGGCGCCTGCCTCACAAGCGCAAGGTCCTGAGTTCGATCCCCGGAAACCACATATAATGCTGGGCGTGGAGACTCACGCCCACCAGCAATCAACGCCGCATACCACAATGCCGGGCGTGATGGCTCACGCCTGTCATCCCAGCACTCGGGAGGCAGAGACAAGAGGATTGCTG
>PVIC010047657.1:0-13808 GCA_004025085.1 Thryonomys swinderianus | reverse complement strand
CACATATAATGCTGGGCGTGGAGACACGCCCACCAACAATCAACACCGCATACCACAATGCCGGACGTGGTGGCTCACGCCTGTCATCCCAGCACTCGGGAGGCAGAGGCAGGAAGATTGCTGAGTTCGCAGTGGCTTGCCTGGGCACCATAGTGAGCTCAGGGCCAGCCTGAACTACAAAGCGAGACCCTGTCTCAAAAAAAAAAAAAACAAAAAAAAATCAGACCTTCCTAAATGTAAAGATCCAATTAAAAAATGGGCATCTGAAGTGAATTGATATTTCTCAAATGCAGGTGTAAAAATAGCAAATATACATATGAAAAACTGTTCAACATCAAAAGCCATTTGAGACATGCAAATGAAAACAACTCTGAGATTCCATCTCACTCCAGAAAAAATAGTTGCTTTCAAGAAATTAACCAACAACAAATGCTGGTAGCACAGAGGGGAGAAAGGTACCCTCCTGCCCTGTTAGTGGAGGTGTGTAGCCATGCAATCAGTGTGAAAATTCCTCAAAGAACTAGGAGGTCCCATTTGACCTAACTATTCCCATCCTAGGTGTCTTTCCAAAAACAATTAAAAGCCTCCTATCACAGAATTATGTGTGAACCAATGTTTATAGTGGCACAGTTTGTAATAGTTAAATCTTGAAAATAGCCCAAATGCCCATCTTCTGGAGACTGGATAAAGATGTGTTGTTTTTTTTAAAATGGAGTAGCACTTAGCCCTAAAGAATGATAAATTAGAACACTTACAGCTACGTGGATGTACCTTGAGGCCATACTCTCAAGTGAAATAAATAGAGCACACATGTAAATACTCAATAGTTTCTCTCATGAGAAATGGCAAGAGTGAGGATCAAAATGTTTAATAAACAATGTAAAATAATAAGTAAAGGTCCAAAGGGGTGGGGGAAGTAGGAAGGGCTGGGAGAAAGGAAAGAAGGGAAGGAAAAAATAGGAGAAAACAAGGAAAAAATGGAAACAAAGTTTTTGTAAATAGGAAGGGTTGGAGGGAGGGTAAGTAGGAGAGTGGGGAAAATGCCAAGAACCAAGATGTATCATGTACGGGCACAAATCTTCAAAGATGAATGTGATCATCATGTATACCTAAAGTACCAATAAACTTAAATTTTTAAAAATTTGACAATAATGTTTAAAACACGATTTGATGTTTTTATTCCTAGTGCACCAGGCCTTGGTTCAAGCCTCACCAAAACAAAACAAAACAGAACAAAACAAAACAAAACAAAACAAAACAAAAGGGTGTGGGTTCTTACTACATTATCATGATAACCTGGTTATGATTTCTGTCATTTTTCCCTTATCCCCACTAGAGAATTTTAATTTTATTTATTATTAAGTTTATTCATACAGTTTAGTTATACACAATGCTCACATTCATTGTATGGAATCTGTACATGATATATCTTGAATCATATTTTCCCTTCTCTTATCTACAACAGCTTTGTTTCTATTTCATCTTTTCTCATTTCTTATTCTGCCTTTCTTCCTCCCATCCCCGTGCCTCTTCTCATTTGAACATTTTCTTTTGGTTTCACAGCTTCTATTATACATTTTAATTTACTGGGGAAGAAAATAGCATGAAGAGCCTAGTGTGTGGCAAAATACTGTCATATTACTTAGTCTTGAGGCAGTCAGTCTCCTAGTTAACAGATGAAAAACATGGAGCCATAGAGGTTATGCTCTGTGCTGAGAGATACACCATCATCTAAGCCACTGGTCGTTTTACTTCCACGTTACATCAAGTATTTTTTCAAACAGATGTAAGATTTAAAAAATACCAGTATTTAAAGGTAGTCTTAGACTGAATGAAGAAACAAGCATCAGAAAGCCAGGACCAATCTTCCTATTAGTCTTTAGTGAGCAAATCAAAGAGTTATCTCAGTTTTGCTTCCCTATGGAGCATTATATGAAGTAGTAATGGATATTAATTAGTTTTATTCTGAGGAAAGTGAGTAATCTGGGCTTTCACAGGAAAAAATATGACTACAATATGGAAATCTAGCACTCTGAATCAAGAAAGGATTCAATAGCTTATAACACTGAAAAATTTTTATATTTTTTTGGACTTCAATGGACAGAAACTACTTACCAACTCTGCATTCTGGACTGGCGCTTCCTTGTTCTTTAACAAAATTATCTATAATTGTTTTTGCCTTTTTCTGCATTGTCTTGATGCCAAAAATCTTGACTTCTGCCTCAGGATTTCCTTTGGTTATCTAATAGAAGAAGAAACTAAGTAAGGGGGAGTCTTCTCACCCACACCAAACAATCACTCCACTTCAAATAGTATAAAGGTAAATGTAGCATTGTTATAAATATCTGGTTTCTAGGTTGAGGGTAATGCTACTTCTGTCCACTGTGGGATGTACCTCTGTCTAAGGGAGGCACAGGGCAATTGGTGAGCTTAAAAACTGAGGCCTAGAGACTAAATTGAGAAAATTCTCTCAGAGGTAAAACTAAAACTTTAGTCTAGGACTCTCCAGCCCCAAGGCTATAGACAGGGCACCAGCCCTTGTACCAAGTTGCAAAGCAGGAAGTGCACAGCAGGTAAATGAAGGGAGCTTCACCTGTATTTACAGGGGCTCCCAATGCTCCTGTTAGCACCTCAGCAGGTGCACTGGGTTCTCCTAGGAGCATTAACTCATAGGTTGAGTGCTCAGCATTAGAATGTAATGACTGATGATTTGAGGGGGAGCTAAGGTGGTGATGGGAAGCAGCAGCAAACACAGATGAATGTTAACAGAGAGGTCTGACTGCACAGTCTGTGACAAATCAATTATAGGCAGACCCTTACCAAAACCCTATCATGGAGTGGAAGGTGACAAAGTGCATTTGGTGGTGCATTTTTGTGGGAAGTGAGCCGATGTCGATTTAGCTGCATATGGTGGCAGCTCTAAGTCAGAAGCCAACACTCATGTGAGTCAGCATGTGGGCCATCTGTTGTTTTACTCATCAGTTGCATCCATGCATCTTTCCTGCAGTGCACATTTGTCTCAGTTTGGGTAAGCTCGTGGGCTAACTATAGCCAAAATGAGTTCAAACAACCACAGCTGGAGAGCTTGTTTGAAAAGGGAGAAAGACTCACTGATGAAACAGAAACCTGTCAACAAAAAGAAAGTTGCACTTGGGGCTGGAGATCTAGCTCAGTAGTTCCGGCGCCTGGCTTACAAGTGCAAAGTCCTGAGTTTGATCCCCATTAACCACATACAATGCTAACTGTGGTGACTCACGCCCACCAGCAATCAATACCACATACCACAGTGGCAGGCGTGGTGGCTCACGCTTGTAATCCCAGCACTTAGGAGGCAGAGACAGGAGGATTGCTGAGTTTGAGGCTTGCCTGGGCTACATAGTGAGTTCAGGGCTAGCCTGAACTACAAAGCGAGACCCTGTCTCCAAAAAAAAAGAAAAAAAAAAAAAAAGCTACACTTGAAAGAAAACATCAAGAGTCCTGTGTCTATCATGGCTGTACTGCAACAGGTGGTTCACATTCTCCAGGCCTCTTTGTATAATGTGTGGTGACCAGTTCTCTAATGAAGCCATGAAACCTTCCAGGTGGAGACCAAGCTCCCTGTATGAAAAGGCAGGCCTTGGGAATTTTCAACACAAAAAAGAGAGACAAAGAACAGAAACAGTAATTGAAGACTGTCACTTCCTAATTGGTCTGCGCTGAGAGCATCATTCTCAGTAGCTGTGTTAGCTAAAGCTCACAAACCCCCTGCTACTGTGGAGTTGATCTTGCCTGTAGCTAAGGAACTTTAGGATAGGCTGTAGTTCAAAAGGTGACGCTTGTTCCTCTTTGCACCATAATTGGATGAACTGATGCCTAATGAGTCATCATGATATATATATTCCAGGTTGGTAAGTCTACCGATGTTGACAGCAAGGCAACACTGCTTCTTTTGTGCTATTTTTCAGGTGGATGTGCATGAGGATGTGCTATGTCATTTTTCTTGCCTGCCAATACCACAGCTACAGAACTATTCCAGTCTCTGAGTGATTACATACCCGGAAAACGGAACAGTCATATTATGTTTCTATATGCACAGATGGAGAAGCTGCTGTGCCTGGATGGTTTCTATTTCAATACTTTGGTCACAGAGGTCATTTCTGAATCACTGTGTCAAGCATAAAGAAATGCTGGCTAGCTGAAAAATGCCACCTGATTTTAACAATGTTTTTCAGGATATGATTAAAATTATTGGGCCGGAGGGTTAGCTCAGTGGTTCCGGTGCCTGCCTCGCAAGCCGCAAGGTCCTGAGTTCCATCCCCGGTAACCACATACAATGCTGGGTGTGGAGACTCATGCCCACCAGCCATCAATACCACATACCACAGTGCCGGGTGTGGTGGCTCACGCCTGTAATCCCAGCACTCGGGAGGCAGAGACAGGAGGATTGCTGAGTTTGAGGCTTGCCTGGGCTACATAGTGAGCTCAGGGCCAGCCTGAACTACAAAGCGAGACCCTGTCTCAAAAAAAAAAATTAAAATTATTAACTATACTGAGCACATGCTGTTAACTCAGAGACTGATGCTGGGGACACATGTTCTCTTATCCGTACAAGTGAGATAGTTTTCTAAGGCAGATCACAGGCCAGAGTGAGTTATAAGAGCCACTTTAGTGATTTCTTTTTAGAAAAACAGCCACCATAGGCAGAATGTTACAGGGATGTAGAACGGGCTGCAAAACTTGATTACTTGGGGGACTGGAGGGTTAGCTCAGTGGTTCTGTCGCCTGCCTTGCAAGCACAAGGTCCCGAGTTTGATTCCCGGTAACCACATACCATGCTGGGTGTGGAGACTCATGCCCACTAGCCATCAATATCACATACCACACTGCCGGGCGTGGTGGCTCACGCCTGTAATCCCAGCACAGGGATTGCTGACAGGAGGACTGCTGAGTTCCAGGCTTGCCTGGGCTACATAGTGAGCTCAGGGCCAGCCTGAACTACAAAGCGAGACCCTGTCTTTAAAAAAAAAAAAAACAAAAAACAAAACTTGATTACTTGGGCAACATATTCAATGTGTTCAACAAACTTTGTATATCACTTCAGGGGAGGATGACAGCTGTGTTCGTGTCAGCAGATAAAGTGGATGCATTCAAGTGACACTGAAATTATAGGAATAATGAGAGAACATTGGTATTTTTGAGCTTTAGAACACTAGCAGAGATTCTGGAAGAGACTGCCAGGGCCTTCTTTCTCCCAACTGGTGCATAATGAAGTATCTCAGCTTTCAGAAGAGTTTGAACAGTACTTCCCAAACAAAGAAGACCCCAAACTGGAAAGGAATAGATCTGAAACTCATTTAGGCCAGGTGAATCAACTATTTCCATCTTAGAAGAGGATCAACTGCTTAGGAATGCAAATGGTGGTGACCTAAAAAGTACATTTGAGACAACTTCAAATGTCTGTACATCATGGCTTGAGGTCAAGATGGAATATTTTTTGAGATTGCCACAAAAGCTCTGAAAACCCTACTTTCATTTCCAACATCCTATCTTTGGGGTTTTCTGTAGTGATAGCAACCAAAACGAGATTAGAGAATAGACTGGACATAAGTAATGTACTTTGGTTGTCACTGTCTCCTATCACTCCCAGAAGAGAGCTTATAGTTGTAGAAAAACAAGCTCAGCATGCCCATTGGTTTTGCATTGTGGTAAGTTGTATAATTATTTCATTATATATTACAATGTAATGATCATAAGAGATAATAAATAATAAATTTAATGTGATGGAATCATCCTTTGACTCTAGTTTGTGGAAACTGTCAAAACTTGTTCCTGGTGCCAGAGAGGCTGGGGAACCACTGAGTTCATCTGCCAGGTGATATTACTTTGAGTCTGGGTTCTCTCACCAGTAAAATGGTGCAATTTACTTTAAAAACCACTGAGCTGGAGTGGATCAAAATATATGACATGTAGATAAAACTGTTTAGTTGGGCACAGCTGTACATGTCCACACCTATAGTCCTAGCACTTGGGTGGCTGAGACAGGAGGATCACCATGAGTTCAAAGTCATCACGGGCTATATAGTGAGTTTAAGGCCTGCCTGATCTACATAGTGATACTGTCTGAGAAAAAAAAAGGCTTTAAACTGTCAGGTCATATGTGCAAAGTTTCCACTTGATAGGACCCTGTCTTATACATGTATATATATATATATTTTTTTTTTTGAGACAGGGTCTCGCTTTGTAGTTCAGGCTGGCCCTGAGCTCACTATGGTATACATGTATATTTTTAAAGTGCTAAGTTCTCAACATGACTCTACTTAGAGCAATTTCAGCTTTAAGACTCACAGCAAAAACTATAGTGTAGGGCCGGAGAGTTAGCTCAGTGGTTCCGGCACCTGCCTCGCAAGCATAAGGACCTGAGTTTGATCCCCGGTTACCACAAATAATGCTGGGCGTGGTGGCTCACGCCTGTAATCCCAGCACTCGGGAGGCAGAGACAGGAGGATTGCTGAGTTCGTGGTGGCTTGCCTGGGCACCATAGTGAGCTCAGGGCCAGCCTGAACTACAAAGCAAGACCCTGTCTCCAAAAAGCAAAAAAAAAAAAAAAAACAACTATAGTGTAGACAAATTCGCAGTATGAAGAACTTTGGTAACACATGGCAGTATGTTAACAGCTGAAGAGAAACTACATTTAGGTGAACTTTGCTTAAGGGTTTAATAACATTGATGATTTACCTGAATTTTGGTATTTGTCATACTTTGGATTTCTCTTATTTTTGATCCACCAGGACCTGTATTTTTAAAAGGAATATTAAGATGAAGTCAACAAAGGGGACATTATGGTTATCTAGAAAAACAGTATGGGAGATCCTCAAAAAGAATTTTTTTGTTGTTATTCCAGGAATAGATCTCAGGAATTCACACTTGCTGGGAAGACACGGTGCCACTGAGCTACATTCCTAGCCCAGACAATTTTTAAATTACTTTATGATCTGATCCAGCAAATCCACTGTGGGGTATACATTTAAAAGAACTGAAAGCAGGATATCAAAATGATATTTGCATGTCTGTGTTCATAGAAGCACAATTCATAAGAGTCACGGTAGAAGCAAATCAGACATGGTAGTATGCTTATAGTCCCTGCTACTCAGGAGCCTGAGGCAGGAGAATCTGAAATTCAATGTCAGTCTGGACAATTTACTTTCTTTTTGTAAAAATTAATTGATTTTATTGCCGGGCGTGGTAGCTCACGCCTGTAATCCCAGCACTCGGGAGGCAGAGACAGGAGGATTCCTGAGTTCGCGGCGGCTTGCCTGGGCTACATAGTGAACTCAGGGCCAGCCTGAACTACAAAGCGAGAACCTGTCTCAAAAAAAAAAAAAAAAAAAAAAAAAGCAAAACAACAAAAAACTTCAATAGATGAGCAAAATCTTGCAATGGATACTACTTTTGGCAGCCCTAAAGACTGAACCAGAGCATGCTGATTGACATCCCCACTCTTTTTTTATTTTATTAAGAGACAGGGCCTCTCTAAATTATGCAGACTAGCCTGGAACTTGCAAGCCTCCTGTCTCTGCCTCCTGAATTACAGCCTTAATCACGGCACCAGGCAATACTCAGTCTCAAGGGTAATAAATAGGCAAGGATTCCATATCAAAATTCATCTTTTGAAACACCAATTTTTAAAATTCAACATGTACAGAAAAATAAAATTCTGATTCCCAACGGGTAAATTATCACATAAAGTTAAAGAAACTAAGCAAAAGAGATGGGTGATGCTCTGCACAGCCCCACGCTAATAACCAGCATCTCTTTGTGGACTAACAGTCTGGATAGTACTCGAACAGACCGATTTCATTTTGTGTCAGAAACTCTTATCTTTTTTAGCATTCCTCTTCATCTCAAAGATTTCATCAGTGTATAGGAATTTCGACCCCTAAAACATTTCTACAAAATTTCAAAAGGTGCACGAAGTGATACTGTGGCACCTAAAACGGTTTTAGCAACGCCCCAGGCGGAGGCTGGGATCTCACCAGGCGTGGCGGCTGCGGGAGGCTGGCGCAGGAGGGGCCCAGGCCACCCAGCCCGTCCCCACTCACCGACCACCGCACCCACCAGGTGGCTCCTCACAGTGAAGCGGAGCGGCGGTTCCTGGCGACCACCAGCCACGGCCTCTGGGTCACCGGACGGCTCCCTCCAGCGGGGCCCTCGGCCGCCCCAACTCCCACAGCGACCTATGCCACTCGGGACCTCCGCTGCCGGCCTCCTCTCTGGGGCCGGGGACATCGTCGAGCTTCGTTGGGAATCCGCGACCCCCGGGGAGGCGTTGGCGCCTGTTTCCGGCCTAGACATGGCTGTGTGAGGACTTGCGCGCCCCACGGAGCCGGCGTCGCTGAGGAAACCCGTCTACAGCAACAGGGCGCAGCCCGAGGCGCGCCACACTCTTGCCGCTCAGTCATTGGTCGGCAAGCTTGTGGGCGGGACCCTCCCGGCTGGGCCAATCCACTCTCTCAATCGTCTAAGGTTCTTTCACACGTTGGTCACAAAGTTGCTTTTGAAGCCTAGAGTTTCCTTTTTAAACCTGGGACTTCTTTGAAGCCATGGCCTTACGCCTGGCTGATTATAACCGGTATTGTAGCACCCACACTTCACAGCTCTTTGTGTTTCTTTTTTACCTTTTTGTTTGTTTTCGATACCAGTCATTATTAGTTGCTACAGGTGGACTCTACCAGTAAGCTATGTCCCCTGCCTTCTTTTTTTTCTTCAGACAGTAGGGTTGCTATGTAGGCCAAGTAAGCCTGGAATTTAGCTCCTCCTGCCTCAGTCTCCCTAGTGCTTAGATTGGCCTGCGTTCCCACATTCAGCTCCCCCCCATCCCTTGTTTGAAAGGAGGTCTTGGTAAAATGCCTAGGTTGGGGTTGTATTTGCAATTTTCCTGTCTCGGCAAACGAAGCAAACAACTCCTCACACATGACCTGTCCTTAGCTGAATGGATTAAATCACCTTCAATTAGAGACTCAAGAATTGCATGAAGTAATATAGGCATAACTAGAAGTATACGAAAACATCAAATAAATGTATGTTTATTTGATCTCTACTTCTTAACTTTTTTTTCTACTGGAGATTGAAACCAGGGTGTCATGAAACACCCCCCTCCCTGGTCTCTTTACAACTTAATTTAATATTTAAATTCAGAGGCAGGGACATGCTGTTGTCTAGGCTAATTCTGAATTTATAATTCTCCTGCATCTGTGTCAGAGTAGCTGGGATTACAGACACTGACCAACATTGCTGATTTCAATACCAGGTATCAATACCACGAATGCCTTTGCCTGGTATCGTTATTAGAGTAAAACTAGTTTTATAGAGCTCTTTCAGTATGTAGAAGCAGAGGGAATACTTCCTAGTACATCCTGAGTGCACTCTAAAAGTTAACTTGAATTTTCAGTGATAATTGATCCATTGTCAGATTGTGTCATTCTGGTGAGAGGTGTTAATACACTTATCACATGTGTGTATGATACATATTATCTCTGTAGATTTGGGAACAGAGATGGGTCAGATGAATTAATGAGAATCTTTATTTTCTCCTTGGTGTTGATTTGACCCTAAAATTGCTTTAGAAAGTCATTTTTTTGAGAGTCATTTAAAAAAATGCTTTATTTTTAAAAGAATTTTATTTATCTAAGTATGTATCTATGGTACCAGGGATCGAACTCAGAACCTTGCACTTGCAAAGCAGGTGCTGGAACCACTGAGCTAAACCCTTGGCCACTTAAAGCTTTAGATTTATTTTGTGTTCAGTAGGACCAGCTAATTCCTAGGGACCAAAAATTTAGCTCAGTGGTACCATGCCTACCTCAGACCTGCTAATTCCTTGTTTTGGGCAGTTGATTAGCAAATGACCTGATTCTGGTACTGTTTTCTCACAGGATAGGTTGGGGGGAAAAGGCATATCTCAGACTATAATTCCAGGTACTACAAATCATCAGGAGCAATCCTATTGCACAATTAGGACGATGATGGTCTAGCTTTCTTTCCTGCCAGCTGTGATTCCGTGACACCGCTCACCCTCCTGAGGTCATCGGATGACAGAGATGGTACAGTAACTGGCCCAACCAGATGCCAACTGGTGCCCAAACGTGGGGGCACACTGTTGTGGGTAATCCTCCCCCATTTCAGCATGACCTATGGGACAACGACAACAAAGATGATAACTGCTGCCCCTGGCCTGGGTAGTCCACGTGAACGGTGAGGCAATTTTTGCCTATCAGGCCCCAACCTCACCTATCAGGTGGCGGTCAACCTTCGTGTACCAGGCCCCAAGTGGTGCCCATTGGGCAGTGGCTTGATTTCCCCACCCCACCTATCAGGTGGAGGTCAATCTTCATCTATCAGGCCCTAGTGTTGCCCATCGGCAGCAGCTTGCCTTTCCCTTTCTACCACTCATATTTTGGCCTGACCTTTTTAATCCCTCTACCCTCAAACTGCTTGGGCTTCTTGAGCCCTCCCTTGTTGCTGTCTGTGTAGCACTTCCCATGACCCCCACCTCAGTGCCACCATCTTCCCCTCAGGCTCCCATGCCAGAGCCACCACCTTGGGATCACAAATCCCACAGCGATACAGTGTCACTTTACCCTCCAGTTCCCGCACAGGTTCAGCCTTCAGCTACCTCCCACCACCACCCCCGCCCTGTTCAACCTTTCTTCCACCCCAGCCCCATCATGGCCTGCCCTCTAGGTGATGAGTACTGGATCCCCACTCCCCAAAATATGCTCACATCCCTGCATTCTGCAGTCACCAAGCATGGCCCTCAAAGTCCACTGGCACTCTCTTTGCTTGAAAATTTTGCTCAGTATGCCAACTGCACAACTGATTGGCTAGCTGCTGCTTGTGCTGCCCTTGCCTCCAGTGACTTCCTTGTCTTCAAGGTGATGTTTTTTTTTTTTTTGACAGGGTCTCACTTTGTAGTTCAGGCTGGCTCTGAGCTCACTGTGTAGCCCAGGCAAGCCTCGAACTCGGCAATCCTCCTGTCTCTGCCTCCCGAGTGCTGGGATTACAGGCGTGAGCCACCACGCCCGGCAAGGGGATGTTTTTTGATGAGTGTGAGTGCCGCATGCACACACGCAAATCTTGCAGGTGGCATTCCCATTACTGTGGATCAGCTCAAGGGGGTCAGCCTTTCCTCTGACCCTAATGTTCAGGCACAGGGGGGCTAACAGTACTTGGACCAGGTTCATGAGTGTAGGCTCCAGCAGGCCTGGCAGCAGATGCCCCAGGGCATTACACCTCTTTCTCCTTTGGTTCAATGCCCCAATGAGACTTTCCCAGACTTCTGCCAGTGTGTCATTGTGGTTGTGACTCCTAAGGTTTCTCACCCTGATGCTTGCACAGCCATGATTAGGGACCTTGTCTTTGAAGGGTGCCAAAAGCTGTTTCAGTCAGCGATTGTCCCTTTATGACAAGGTTCTCTTGATGACTGGATCCCTGCCACCAAGGACACTGGTACTTGTGCTCACACCACTGAATCCCTGGCCTCATCCCTTACTGAGCCTTTTGCTGTGGCTGTTGGATCTCTTGGCCCTCGTGGCCCTGTCTGCTGGAACTGCCAGAAGGCGGGACATGTCTGTGCTGCCTGTCCCTCCCTACCACCTGCTTCATTTCGCCCTGCTTCCACCACCATCCCCATTTTCTTCCCCACCAGATAAACTTGCGATTACCCTTTTCACCATCAACCTCCTTTCCTTTGATGATCAAGGTCTTTCCCCATCACAGTGACATTGGCAGCTATTCAATACAGCCCCACCAGCCTCCCTTGTCTTATGCTGTGATTCCTGCACCAACCGTACTCATGGCCCAGCCCCACTTTTAACCATGGGGAGGGGATATGCCTGTGTTTTTCCATAGGACTCACCTCAACCTGTCTGGATCCCATCAAAAAACATCAAGCCTTACTGTCCACAACCAGCAATGAGATCACTCAAGCAAACAGCTACTGAAAATGATCCTGGTGACTCTTCTGCTCATATTCCAACATCTGATACCAGCTGATCATACACAAATCAACCTCTAGCCGAGAATTCAACTGTTGTCCTGATGTCCTGTGTTTCACCAAAATGATTCAAGCATTCTCACCCCTGGTTCCACTACTTTTGCAGACTTCCTCCTGCAGCATGGATTCCCATAAATCTCACTGAGCCTTGGTGAGACTCTGATCCCCTCTTTAACACTGTGCTTCATTCTAGAACAGACCTCCAACATGTTCATCACCAAAGAGACCTGGGGACCTCCGCTATCATAGCCATAATTGTCTCACTAGTTGCAGCAGTTACGACAGCCACCACCTCCATCAACCTCCATAATTAGATCTCCACTGCCATCACTCACCTCATCATTAATACTTCCCAAGCCCTGAGTCAAACAGTCACAATATTTGAAGACCTCCAAACAGTGATGCTAACCCTACAGACAGAGGTAGACCTCATAAGTGGAGAATTTAAACTCATGGAGACCAAGTTCCATGCCTGATGCCACATCATTTATCCTGGCATGTGTGTTATGCCTTACCAGTGCCTAAACTGTGCCAACCTCATCAACCTCTCCTATTATATGTGGCACACTTGGGACACTGCCTATGATGCCCACTTAAAGGACTTCACTAGAACTATTAACATAAATGCCACCAACGACCTCGCCTCCCTGGCACTCAAGGATGTTTGGGACACTATCTGGTTGGGACTTCAATGTATTTGGTCACAAGTGAGTGGGTGGGTCAAGGGTCTAATTTTGGGATCCCCTTATGTTCTTACGGTCATTGTAACACTCCTGACTTGCACTACATATAACATCTCAAGAATGGCTCATTGGTGGTACAAACTCAAAAAAATATCATGTTAGCCGAAGCAATATGACACCACCAGGAGAGAGATGATAGCCAGGTAGAAGTGTGGTTAAGCAAAGTACAGCAGGTCTACATCTCCTAAGCCATAGGGGATATATATATGGACAGGGTGAAACCCAAAGATGGATTTAGTTGAGGAGGGCCCACCAGTAAGACACCCTTTTGATGCAGGTGCCAAAATGGGTGTACTCCTGGTAAAAGCTCCTGGACCAGGTCTGATGGTCTGCATCTGATTGATCCATGATAGCCCAATCTGTACTAAGCTCCCATCAGTCGTTCACATCCTCCTCTCCTAAATTGGGCCAGAAGGCTGGTCAATCAATGATGGGTAAGATTTCTCTAGAGAGAAACAACCTATGCCAGGTGCAGCCACAGAGCCTGACTGAGACCTAGATGGGACTGGTTAGCCAATGACAGGTAAGATTCCTCTAATGGGAACAACCTAAGACAGGGCCAGTCACCCCAACATCTTTTTTTTGCTTTTTGAGACAGGGTCTCGCTTTGTAGTTCAGGCTGGCCCTGAGCTCACTATGGTGCCCAGGCAAGCCACCGCAAACTCAGCAATCCTTTTGTCTCTGCCTCCCGAGTGCTGGGATTACAGGCGTGAGCCACCACATCCGGCATCGTGGTATGCGGTGTTGATTGTTGGTGGGCGTGTCTCCACGCCCAGCATTATATGTGGTTACGGGGGATCGAACTCAGGACCTTGCGCTTGCGAGGCAGGCACTGGAGCCACTGAGCTAACCCTCCGGCCCACCCCAACATCTTTTTAAAAACAAAAGGGAGGAGATGTGACTAAACCTTTCTCCAGGTGCTTCCACTTTTTCCCTCCCCTTCCTCTCTCTCCTGGCGGACGAATAGATACAGTGGGCCTTTAAGAAGCCACAGCAGGGCCGGAGGTTAGCTCAGTGGTTCCGGTGCCTGCCTC
>PVIC010047656.1:0-13878 GCA_004025085.1 Thryonomys swinderianus | reverse complement strand
TTTGAGACAGGGTCTCACTTTGTAGTTCAGGCTGGCCCTGAGCTCACCATGTAGCCCAGGCAAGCCTTGAGTGGTAATCTTCCTGTCTCTGCCTCCCGAGTGCTGGGATTACAGGCGTCAGCCACCATACCCGGCTTGTTTTTATTCTTAATCATAGTCCATTGATAATATTATTAGATTCTTGTTCTTGTATTCTTTTGAATATAACCACTATTTCAATTTCTACAAGGTATATACTAAGATATTTTTAAATTTCCATTCATTCAGTAGCCTTTTTACCTTATCCTAAACAGTGGAATTCTTACCATGAGTGAGATTTATGCATTTATAAATGTTCATGTTATTAAAAGATGCATGAAATGAAGAAATTTCAAAATTGAGTTTATACACCAAAACCAGTACAGCAATTTAATAACTGTTACTTTATAAAATCTACCTTTCATGTAGTTTATGTTTCTCTTCTGAGTAACCATAGACAATCATTTAATTACAGAATTGTTAAATTACTCTTTGATTGAATTTTATTTGAATTATTATCCTACTAACCACAGTTATATAGGCCATACATTGAACAGATGGCAAAGGAAAAAGTTCATATAGATATTATTTCAGAAAAGAAATACAAGATAAACTTATTTCTATCACAGGAAAAGAGTGTAAAAATAATGATCTTTGAGGGAAACAGGAAGACTAAATATTCAGTAAAATAATGGTTACATTATGGCTGTAAAATACAGGGAGAACCCAGTGACACAAGTATAATTCACAGATAATTTGGTTGTTTTTATTATCACGTATTTTCAAAAAAGAAAATAAAGTTAGATCTCACTCATTCAAAACAAAGTTTACATCCAGCCACTTGCCCTTTTTGCAATAAATGTGTGAAAGAATAATGCTTAAAGCAATAAAACCTCATGTAGGAGGTTCCCATATAAAATCTTTGTTCTTAGGAATTATTAACTATGTGACTTCAGGCTCTTCATTTCTCTAAGCTTCATTTTTACAGTTTACTTAACAGGGTGATAACAGAAAATGCCTCATGAATGATTATTACAATACTCACAATAACAACAGTTCCCAGTAAAAGATACCTTTCAGATCAGCTGTTTTCTGTAATATATTTAGCACAAGATTTTCATCCCCATAGTAAGCTTTTACTATACTTATTTCCAGGAAAAGTTACTGGGGTTTCTCCAAAAGTTTTTACATATAACATTGCAGAGATCCACAGTTTACACGCTTGTGAAGATACTCACATTTTCCCATAAAGTAGAAATTAAAAATGCCTCTTTAATTTATTTTAGAACTCTAAAATAGATTTGAAGAAAGCTCATTAAAGAGTACCAGAAGTGACATTTTCATACTAACTTAATTGTTAACATAGTTGAATAATTATTTGAAAGAGATTAGCAAAAGCAATCCAAATAATGCATTTAAAAAAGCATACACCATTACTGTGTTGAAATTATGGCAGAAATAGATTATCAGACTAAAGTACAATAACTCTTACACAGATCAGCCTCCCCAAGTATAAAGACCCAATTCAAAAATGGGCATCTGAAATGAACAGACACTTCTCAGAGGCAGAAGTCAAAGCAGCTAAGAAACATAGGAAGAAATGTTCAACATCACTGGTCATTAGAGAGATGCAAATGAAAACAACACTGAGATTTCATCTCACTCCACAAAGAATGGCTGCTATTACAAAATCAATCAAAAATAAATGCTGGCGAGGCTGTGGGGAGAAAGGAACCCTTCTCCATTGTTTGTGGGATTGCAGACTTGTGCAACCATTGTGGAGATCAGTGGGAGATTCCTCAGAAAACTAGGGCTAGGGGTCCCGTTTGACCCTGCTATCCCACTGCTAGAAATATACCCAAAAGAATTTTTAAAAATCACATTGGAAAGACAGATGTACACCTTTGTTCATAGCAGTTCAGTTCGTGATAGCTCAATCTTGGAAACAACCCAAATGCCCATCAACTGGAGAGTGGATAAAGAAGATGTGTGTGTGTGTGTGTGTGTGTGTGTGTGTGTGTTTTATAAAATGGAGTATTATTCTTCCATAAAGAATGACAAGATTGAGTCATTTATGTGCAAATGGATACACCTGGAGGACATGCTAATGAGTGAAATAAATAGATCACAGGCAAACACTGGATCTTCTCTTTGATATGAACACCTGTAGATGCAAATGAGCTCTAGAAAGTATGGCAGTTTTTGTAGAATGGAAAATTTCCAAAGGAAATTTGGTGTGGGCATGTAATGGGGGGAAGGAATAAATATGATTCTGAAAGAAAATAAAAGAGCATGTATGTAGGAGTTGTGGAGGTGTGGGTGGGTGGGGATATGGATCAAAATGAGAATTGACTTGTCATATATTGGTACAAATTCCCCAAAGTTATGTGTGATTGTGAGATGTGTATAAATTGTACCAATAAAGAATTCAATTTTAAAATAATAATAATAATAATAATAATTCTATTACCATCTTAATGGGTGCAGAAAAGTATCTGGGAAAGAATTCTACATCCATTCAGAATTTAAAAAGAAAACAATTTACTGTTAGAAAGTTAGGTACAAATAACTCCTAAGGCAAATTATCTTTACAATAATCTAAATAGCCACTTCAAAAACAACATATCTGGAAACATTAGTTTTCCCTGACCTAAAACCAATTTCTTATCTATTCTTTCCAGCAAAACTTAAAACCTTCTTTCAGCTACTACATGCCTATAGTTTACACTGAATCTTTCAACTTTTTCTTTCAGACAACTCTCCTCCATTCCCTGATAGTCTCTCACTTAGATCTTCCAACATACTTTGTCTTTTCCTGGACATTCATATGTTGAAATGCACTGCTACTACTATGATTGTGATTTTGTTTTATAGCAGGAGCTATGTATTCATATTCCTGATGTCAATATTTTCTTTTAGTATATAGATGCTATTGTTCTTCTCATTATCATTATTTATAAATATTTCTTTGTTGCATGTTATTTTTGTCAACATTCTTAGCTCAAAAGTCAAATGGTAAAGTAGTTTTGACTTCTTTCTGTGGGAAACATTTGTACTACTTCATTATTTTCCTAAGAAATGGCATTTGGTCCTGAAACAAGACAGGGGTAGTGCTAGTTGTCAGTCAGTGATGATTGATATAAAATGTAGTGATATAACATCTAATGTACCCTATCAAATTATTGGGTCAATTCTAGGAAAAGCCTCTCCAAGATCAAATATATAAGGTGAATAGAAAAAAATTATGTTGAGTTCTTCGTACTTTCAAAATCATTAGAAAAGCATGATTTCACAAAGGCAAAGAATTGTGATAGTTTGATTTTCAGACATGATTCTGTATCTCAAAATTCAGTATGAAATCAAGCCCATATTTTTCATTTTCCATTTCAAGAATTATTAAAAGCACTCAAATAGCATGTACCAAAATAAGGAAACAAAATGTGTATTTTATTAAGAAGAGAAAAAGCTCAAAAGACCTTAGATGAACTTTAAGAATAAAGTCTGCTGGAGCAGAGGTCTTAGCTTAATGGCTCTGCACCTGCAGAACACAAGGTCTTGAGTTCAGTTCCCATTATAGGGGTGGGGGCTGGGATAAACTGTGCTTTCTAGTTAAGAAATTTCACCTTAAAAGAAATTTCTGTTTTTCTTCTAATAGGAGGAAGTTACCCAGAAAATCAGTGGGAGGTTTAATGTTACATGAGTAAATTGATAGGTAAATTTTTTACCATCTATTTCCAGCTCCTAAGTAAAATATTATGCCATCTATGAATATTTGTTTCTTTATTACCCTCATTTAATGTTATTCCAACTGTCAAGTCCTCAGAAATTTTCTCACTTCATTTTAATACATATAAGAAGGTATGGGCTGGAGATTTAGCTCAGTGGTTCTGGCGTCTGCCTGGCAAGTGCAAGGTCCCTAGTTGTATCCCCGGTGACCACATAAAACAATGCCGGGCATGGTGACTCACGCCCACCAGCAATCAGTACCACATACCACAAATGCCAGGCCTGGTGGCTCAAGCCTGTGTTCCCAGCACTGGGAAGGCAGAGGCAGGAGGATTGCTGAGTTCGAGGCTTGCCTGAGCTACATAGTGAGCTCAGGGCCAGCCTGAGCTAGAGCGAGAACCTATCTCAAAAAAAAGGTATAAACATCAGTTTGTAAATTTTCAGCCATAAGTAGGAGTAAAGAACATAAAGATCTATTAGTGAATTAAATTATAATTGCTTATGGGTTTTATTTTCCATAGTTTGGTGATGAGAGTTTATATATAACAATTTTGTTGTGTATGAATGAATCATATTTCAGTAATGAAGTTTTTACTGAATGAGATAGTGGCTATTGCACAATCAAAATATGCCTAGGTGAGTGAATCATTATACTAGAACTCTGGAGGCAGGTCTTCCAGTAATTCCACAAAGTTTACTACAGTAAGAAGTTAAATGTATAGCAAAAATAATTATATTTTAGCAATGGCATTGATAATATTGTAAAACAAATTTTTCTCACATAGATATTATGACTACCATTATGAAAGCACTAATTTAAAAACACACACTACATACATGCACTTATGGTAGGAAAATATTTTGAACAAAAAATTATGGTTTTTTTCTCAGTTTAGTGACCCTTTATTTTTTTTTAATGAAGTACCAGAGATTGAAAAGCCTTACTTTTTCCTATCCGAGGTAGAGTGTGAGAAAGTTTCCAGGCAGTACAAATATTGGAAATTGTCTTCGCTGTTTCTAAATAACATAAGGACGTACAGACTTGACTTTCCCCACACAGCAATGTGTGAGATTTTCCTGCCGAAGATCCCTGTATTTCCTGCACACCGCCCACATAGACGCTCTCGCAAATCTCATTCCTACAACTTTCTTAAGTATTTAATGCTCTAAATTTCTGTATTTCAAAGTATAAAAGACCAAGATTTTTTAAAAAATTTTATGGAAATCTTTTTTTTTTGAGACAGGGTCTCGCTTTGTAGTTCGGGCTGGCCCTGAGCTCACCATGTAGCCCTGGCAAGCCTGGAACTCAGCAATCCTCCTGCCTCTGCCTCCCGAGTGCTGGGATTACAGGAGTGAGCCACCACACCCAGCACTGTGGTATGTGGTATTGATTGCTGGTGAGCGTGAATCACCATGCCCAGCATAGTATGTGGTTACCAGGGATTGAACCCAGGACCTTGCACTTGTGAGGCAGAAGCTGGAACCACTGAGCTAAATCTCCGGCCCTTTATGGAAATCTTTTTAATTTTTTTTTATGTTTACATTGCTGTGGAGATCATCAGAAGCTACTTAATATCGACACTGCCTGGGAAGCCTTTAAATGTTTTCCGCCTTTTGTTGGTATCTTTTTGGAAAAGAAGAAAAACCTTAAGAATTTTTAAAAATGTATTCTTTCAAACTGCATTCCACAGTTGCTAACATTTTGTCCCCTTTGCTTAATCTCTTTCTACACACATTTTTCCTTCAACATATTTCTCCTGGAAATAGACAAATTCTGCCATGTGTCCTCACTATTGCTTTTAGCCCTAAATGGGTGAACAATAATTCTGAGACTAGTTCACACTGAAATATTGTCTCTTGTCCTCAAAATGTACCTTCACTTTTAAAATTCAGTGTTAAAACAAAATAGTAGTTTCCTTAGTTTTTCTGTCTTGTTTTAGTTAATAAAGCTTTAGAGTTACAGACAGTAAGATGAATATCACCAAATGCTCACAGGATACCCTTTGTGTCCGTGCACTTTCTCTAATGTTAATGTCTCATGTAAGCATGGTTGGTTCTATCAAAATAAGATTATTTTTTACTTGAAATATGTTCTTGGATTTCACTGTTCTAACAAAATTTATTTAAATAACTTTTTTCTCTTTTTGTAACATTTTACATTTTAATGTGATGCCCAATTACAGAGCCCGATTTTCCATTCTGTTTATTCTCTTTGGCATTTGGTGACGATTCTGAACATCAGGTTTTAATCCTTCTTGGGGGACATGTGCAATTTAATTAATTTAATTGCAATTTAATTATCTTTATGCCTTTTTCTATTATTTCTTTCCACTTCATGGTACTGAAAAGCATACATTTTTCTTTCTATTTGGAAAATGACAGCCTATTCTGTCACATTCCAGACCTGTGAATTTCAGCCTATAAAGTGAATCTTTGATAGAAACATTTTGTGAAGAAGACTAGGTACGTCTCCTTTCAAGGTCACTTGTTTATTCAGAACATGTGAGCAATTGTTGTTCTAGATCCTGGTGATGCATGGATGAATCAGAAAGCATATATTCCTATGGAAATTCTTTTTTTTTTTTTTTTTTACTCACAGGTTTTTAAAGATAATTGAGTCTGTCCAAGACAACAGATCTAACTATCCCTTCTACACAGAGTTTGTTTTATTCTTGCAATCCTCCTTTTCCTGCCTTTGACATCCTCATTATGTAACAAAGTGTGCAATTCCAATTAGGTCCTAGCTTGACCATTAATTACTGGGAGATGATTTCAGTCAGTCTGGCACACCTACAATAGATAAGGTGTTCAGGATTTCTTCTTTTACAAAATAATTGCTGTTAGCTTGAGAATTCCCCTTAAAATGCAAATTTTAACACTGTGAAAGTGATTTCTTAATAATAAGATGTCCAGTAACTAAAGATAAGAATTACATTGAGTTGTTTATTTAGCATTGCCTTCATTCATACTTTGTAGGTACTTCATAAGGTACATACACATCCACAAGTAAATATATATGTAAACAAATATGTCTGTATGTGTGTGAATGTGAATTAAGTTCTTCTAAGGTACTAGAATATTGTTGTAGAAGCAATAGAGGCTAAAAGAAGTTTTAGAGGAAGGCATACTGTTTGAATTGGATAACTGAGTATTCTGGGAAAATATTGAGTGCTGTGGAGATGACAAGAAGATCCTCAAAAGAGTGATTATTTAGGAAGCTATAATAGTTGTTCAGGTGAGAGATACTGAAAAATTGAACCAGCATGGTGATAATAGAAATGGAGAGTGAGGACAAGCTCATGAAACACACACACACACACACACACACACACACACACCGGTAGTGTTAATAATTGATTATGGAAACAAAATTTCAGAATCAATTGATTATTAAATTATTTCAGTTTATCTCTTTATCCACTGAATTAATAAGAATTTGATTTCATGGTTAACTGGTTTGTAGTTGCTTAAATACCTGTTTTACAACAGCATATGAGTTTCTTAGATGCATTCTCTCCACTGACAGCACAATACTTTACTCATATAGTACTTTATTGTTACAGCGTACAGATAAGATGTAAAATGTTAAGAGTGCTTAAAGATGATACTTTAATAAGTTAAAAATTTACCACAAGGGCCGGAGGGTTAGCTCAGTGGTTTCGGCGCCTGCCTCGCAAGTGCAAGGTCCTCAGTTCGATCCCCGGTAACCACATATAATGCTGGGTGTGGAGACACGCCCACCAACAATCAACACCACATACCACAATGCTGGGCGTGGTGACTCACGCCTGTCATCCCAGCACTCGGGAGGCAGAGACAGGAGGATTGCTGAGTTCGAGGCGGCTTGCCTGGGCACCATAGTGAGCTCAGGGCCAGCCTGAACTACAAAGCGAGACCCTGTCTCAAAAAGCAAAAAAAAAAAAAAAAAAAAAAAAAAAAAAAAAAAAAAAAAAAAAAAAAAAAAAAAAAAAAAAAAAAATTGCCACAATATATGATTTCTTTTACAACTACCCATTAATATATATGATAAGTCAAAATGCATAAGGAAGAATGGTGGAATAGGAGATGAAAGTACAGTAGCACTCCAGAAATCAAAATATATCAGTCAGTAATTTCTTTTGAGTTATAGGCTACAGGTACTTAAAGAAGGCCAGGCTAAAAATAAGGAAAGAGTCACAAAGAGAATAATCTCAGAGGACAGACATGATGAGAAACTTTACACTGAACAGACAGTGAAGAGGCGTTGGCCATTAGCCAGAACATTTCAAATATTAGAGGAAATGTAGTTCACTGGTAAGACTGAACTATTTTTAGAGTGAAGGTTATTGTAAATACGTCTTAATTTTCTCTTGCTACATAACCAATGACCACTATCTTTTTATTGTAAGCTCCATAAATTTACTAACTCTTAGGTTTTATGAGTCAGGATTCAAGGAATTGGTTGTCTTGCATCTCTGATCGACATTTTATCAGAGTTGGAGACACCCGTGAGTCTGTAATCTCCACTGAGCGTAGTGTTCTCCTTCCAAGTTCACTATTTTTAGGAGGTTCTAGTTCCTCATTAGTGTGAAATGAAAACACATGTTTGTAGCAGTTGCTTTCTGTTCTTTTCCCCAAAGCCTTTTCTACAAGATGCTGGTCTCTTTCTTCAAAGACAACAGGATGGCAGTATTCACCCTCTCCTTTCAAGAAGATGAGTCCTTTAAGCTCAAGGGCTTAAAGAAACTCTCTTTATCAATTCAAAGCCAACAGAATGACAAAGTTTCTCTCTCTCTCTCTCTCCCTCTCCCTTCCTCCCTCTCTCTCTCAATCTCTCTCTCTCTTTGTGGTACTGGGGTTCGAACTCCAGCCCTTGTGCATCCAAAGTTGGCACGGTACCACTTGAGTTAAATCCCCAGCCCAGAATGACAAAATTTATGATGCATGCTCCGTGTGTGCTTATATAGAGAGACACATATGCCAACCAAATGGTTAGTGAATTGATTAAGGAATAGGTCAAAATAAAAAAAAAGATCACTTGATTCTTGAATACTGTCTATTCTCATATTAGGAAGGATAATTTTCATATGAGTTGATAGAGTCTTGCTTTTAAACAGAATCTAACAAGCCAAGGATCTGTGAGATATTTATAAATTTTTCAGTCTATGTAACAAACTTCTTCCATAAAGTAAAAATAAGTAACACTAAAATTTTTAAAGCAGCCCTGATTGTATTGCTGTGCTTAAGATCTTTTCCAAAGGATATTTTACTTCTGTAAATTACAACCCAGGACCTGATTGGTCTACCACATGAGTCCCTGTTTACTGCTTTTCAAAGAACTGTTACCTAGCAACTATGTGAAAGAAGCTTCCAGCATTTTCAGTCATACAGGAGCTCAGAAAATACTATGGTGCAGACATTTAAAAACATATTCTCAGGCTGGAGATTTAGCTCAGTGGTTCCAGCGCCTGCCTCGCAAGCACAAGGCCCTGAGTTCAATCCCGGTAACCACATACAATGCTGGACATGGTGACTCACGCCCACCAGCAATCAATACCACATACCACAGTGCCGGGTGTGGTGGCTCACGCCTGTAATCCCAGCACTCGGGAGGCAGAGACAGGAGGACTGCTGAGTTCGAGGCTTGCCTGGGCTACACAGTGAGCTCAGGGCCAGCCTGAACTACAAAGTGAGACCCTGTCTCAAAAAAAAAAAAAAAACATATTCTCACTTGTGAAAAGTAGTTATGAATTATACTTGTTTTTAAAAGCTTTCAATTGGAAAATGATTAAAAAATGACAATAAAGAGGAAATTAAGAATTTACACACTATCACTACATTAAATGCTTCATCTTTCCCATCCTCTTTCCCATCCATTGAGCTTGTATTTACTATGCTGGTCACCTAACCTTACTATGTTGGTGACCTTTGTATTATAATCAAGATAATCAGCTTAAAAAGAGAAAACAATAATTTTGTCTCCCAGTTGTAGAGGTCTCTGGTCACGATTCTCTGTTGGCCCTTTTGCATTGGGTGAAGCAGTACCTTCCGGTGGGGGAGCATGGTGGGACAGGACTGCTCGCTCTGTGTTCAGGAAGCAAAAGCAAGAGAACGTAGGAGAGGCTGTGTTTCCATGGTCCCTAATATTGGCGTCCCCCCAGTGGCTCAAAGGTCACTCAGCCACAGCTCTTAAAGACAACACCTCCTCCCACAGTGCACAGCAGGGTAGCTATCATTTAACACGTTGACCGTTGAAGGACATTTTGGATACAGAGTACATAATTCAGACTACTCTGACACACATTCAGGTGTACACATGACTTTTCATGAAAAATTCAACAGTTTTTCAAGACGGATTACATTTGAATTGCATACTTGCATATTTTTGTCCCTTCTTTTAGTATCATTGTTTCGAGGCAGTTTATTGAAATCTGTAATCATGTATGATTGTGGCAATATATGTTTAGAAATCTGATTAGCATCTTATAGTTCATCTACTTTTTTCATGCAAATGTTCACATGGTAAAGACTATTGTTAATAATATTTTTAGAAGTGAAATAAGTTAGCCTCAGGGAGATAAAGGAAATTTGTCAGTGACCTGGCACATTCAATAGTGACACCACTCAGGAATATTCAGAGATTTAATTCAAAGCAAACAGGAACCTTACGTGCATACATTTGGAATAGGAAATGTTGCATTCAACATAGAAGGGAAATAAGGCAGAATGGGGGCAGATTGCATATACAGTAATGGGTCACCCTGTTTGCATCACCAAAGCTGGGCTTTTGCTACATACACGCATCATCAGTAAGAAGGCAAGGCCTTTGTTTACAAAGAGCAATTCAGAAGCTACACATTTCTATCCCTGTCTAATCATGTGACCACATCTGTGCACAAAGGGAAGTTTGTAATGTCGTTTATACCAGAACAGTCAGCTAAATTGTGTGGTTGGGGACCAGAGGAAACAAGAACCTCTGCTCCTAGAAGGAACTAAAAATGGGTAGTTTCAGCCACAGTTCAAATATTTGGACCCTCACAAATATACACATATGTTTCTGTATTGAAGATACTTATTCATTCTTTGTGAAAAAAATATTCCAAAGTCTTATCAAAAGCTCTATCCAGCTCAGAGTGTGGACGTCCTGTGTAGACATGGCTGCTCATAACCTGGCAACATGCATAGTCACACATCTGGTGACTGTTCCTGCTGGCGCCACTCCTTGTGGATGGATACACAATGGAAGCAGAAGTCAATTATAATAAAATATTTTTGGGGAAAGAATAGGAAATCCACAGCAGTCACTGCCTTGTTGTGATGTCCAAAGCAGTGGGCTCTGTCTTTTGGAACGAGACTCATCTACTCAACACACACACACCCTTCCTTGTTCATTAACTACTTGTACTGACTGCTAAAGTTGAAATTGAGATAGTTCTATTTGAAGTCCTTTTTATGTGCCAAAGTTGTGTTTACAATACCTTTCTAAATCTTTTCATCTTCTCCAATTGTTTTTTTTTTCCTTTTGGTACCAAGGATCAAACTTAGGACCTTGTGCTTACAAGGCAAGCATGACATCACTGAGGTAAATCCCCAGCCGTTAGCCTTTTCCTGAACTTTCCTTACTTCCCGGCCGATGTTGCCCTGTCTATAGGACCTCTTGATTCATAAGGACAGTTAGCTTAGCATCATCTGACCCAACAAGTCTGGGTGAGAAGGGACCACTGCAGCTGGATCTAATCCTTGCTAAGGGTCTGGCTTGAATGCTTCAGCTGAGACATGTCACAAGGGAGAGCAGCAGGGCACTTTTTCAGTTCTGTAGCATGTTCATAGTCCAGGACTCAATTAAATTTCTGATTGCAGGCAAGCTATGTCCTACTTAAGAGAACTTTCTGCTTGCAAATTATCTGACTCTCACTTAGATTCTCTCTAAATATACCTGGATGAAATCAGCAAGATGCTGTCAATATGCATTAGTATTCATGCCTTTTCTAGTCACCCATTCCTATTCCACACATGTCTCTACAGATGTGAGGTTTCTGCATACAGCAGAGAAAATGGGTAGGCCAACAAAATAGCAGTTTTTGTCACAAATTCATTCCTACATAATGCATTTCTATAATTCCTCCATTTTATATGACTTCGCCTTCTGTTTTTAATTAGATAACTATTTGATTAAAAACTGACACCTTGGGCCAGAGGGTTAGCTCAGTGGTTCCGGCGCCTACCTCGCAAGCACAAGATCCTGAGTTCGATCCCCGGTAACCACATATAATGCTGGGTGTGGAGACACGCCCACCAATAATCAACACCGCATACCACAGTGCCAGGCTTAGTGGCTCATGCCTGTAATCCCAGCACTCGGGAGGCAGAGACAAGAGGATTGCTGAGTTCGCGGAGGCTTGCCTGGGCTCCATAGTGAGCTCAGGGCCAGCCTGAACTACAAAGTGAGACCCTGTCTCAAAAAAAAAACCCAAAAAACAAAAACCAAAAACCTGCCACCTTATGACTTGAAATATCTCAAAAAAGGCAACTTAGGTGTTGGATAACCCACAAAATATCCTGGTCTACTTGCTCACGGTCTTTCTCTCTGTTTATGCTTCTTCACATGTTTGATGATACTGATTGATATCCATGAAAATTATTCCTTCAAAGTCTTAGGCATGTGCTTCTGTAAATTCCATTTCTTCCCACTGTCCAGAGTCAACAATCAGCTCCAGGAAGGTACTCTGCTCTGCTTCGTATCTTTAGAGCTAAGTGAAAGTCCTCTATTCCTTCCAGTTCTACCGTGTTCTTCTTTTGCCACCATTTCGGTCTTTCGAGGGAATATCTTCTAACACAGAACCGCAGCTACCTCTTGCCATGCTGATACGCAGTCAGGTGATTTACCCAATTACTCTCACTGATACTTCCTGCCTGTTCTTGCCTCTTAGCCTCTGGGTTCCACACAGGTGCATCACCATAATCCATGCTTATAAGCAGCCTCAGCTGATGCACTCAACATTAGTTGGACTTGTCTGTCAAAATTAAACCTAGTTGAATCTAACATGTCATTTACTTAACTTTAACTCCCATACATTTTTTCAAAAGAAACAGGTGAAAGACAGTCATCTCAAATTTCCCATATTTTTCACTAAAAACCAAGCAAGTAGAAGCATATGAAGGAGACTTTAATTTTCATGAACTTGCACTAACACTCTCCACCCTGCATTTACACTGACATGTTATGCTGTTTCTCATGTTTTTATGGATGAACACACGTTTTTGCTACAGTATGACTAACATTCATAGGAAAGGATGGAACACTGTGTTAATAAGATGACTCAAATTTGACTCTCTATGAACAACACTTTGAAGAGTTTGAAGTACATCATGGATATTGTAGAATTTGTGAGAAGTCAGGAATCCACCTGCCAGATTTAGGAGCAGTTTCCAGTACAAATGATAAGGATAAAATTTAATACTGTAAGCAGTCATGACCATTGTTACTGAATTTTGCAAATGTGCTATTACCCAGAGGAACTGGACTTTTTATTTGCATTTAATTGTAATTGATTGAACAGTCCAGTGTGGTTTGGGGCTACTGTATTGGACAGCCCAGTGTTAGCAGGGTCCTAGGTGGAATGCTGGAGAATTGGGAGACCTGAGGACTAGTGTATAAGCCACGGAAATCAGCCGAGGTGAAAGGTAATCAGAGTTTGGATTACATTCCCTTTTTTTTTTTAGCACTATTTCACAAATACAGTGAACTCTGAAACATGTAATTACTTTTGTACTTTTTTGTTTTTGTTTTTGTTTTCGAGACAGGGTCTCGCTTTGTAGTTCAGGCTGGCCCTGAGTTCATTATGTAGCCCAGGCAAGCCTGGAACTCAGCAATCCTCCTGCCTCTGCCTCCCATGTGCTGGGATGACAGGCGTGAGCCCCTACGCCCAGCATGTGGTGTGTGGTACTGATTGCTGGTGGGTGTGAGTCACCATGCCCAGTATTGTATGTGGTTACCTGGGAGTGAACTCAGGACTTGTGCTTGGGAGGCAGGCTCCAGAACCACTGAGCTAAGTCTCTGGCCCTATTTTTGTACTCTTGTTAATGATGTAAAATTATTTGGTGGGAATGTCTGCACTCTTGAAAGTATTTCATTTTTTCAATTAAAAATTCATC
>PVIC010047655.1:0-13791 GCA_004025085.1 Thryonomys swinderianus | reverse complement strand
TTCTTTTTTTTTTTTTGAGACAGGGTCTCGCTTTGTAGTTCAGGCTGGCCTGAGCTCACTGTGTAGCCCAGGCAAGCCTCAAACTCAGCAATCCTCCTGTCTCTGCCTCCCGAGTGCTGGGATGACAAGCGTGAGCCACCACGCCCGGCACTGTGGTGTGTGGTATTGATGGCTGGTGGGCGTGAGTCTCCACGCCCAGCATTGTATGTGGTTAAGGGGATCTATCAGGCCATTGCGCTTGCAAGGCAGGTGCCGGAACCACTGAGCTAAATCGCCCACCCTAGAAACTTCAATTTTAAAAAATTGGTAAAATTATACTGGTGAACCATAAAGTAAAAGCATATTTATCATCGATTTCCTAAACTTTACATTGTCCTGACATTTCAAAAGTATAGTGAAGAAGGGACAATGTAAGTGAGGATGTGTGGGGGAAAAGACAGCTACCAACTAAAGGCTGTGCCGGCTCCTGTCTGTAACCCCAGCACCCCAGGAGGCTGGGGCAGGGAGACTGAGTTTGAGCCCAGCGTAAGCAATTTAGTGACTTGGCAGGACCTTGTCTCGAAAAATTTAAAACCGGGGTGGGGGGGGCAGATGTAGCTGGCTAGAAAGGCCCTGGGTTCACTTCCGGTCACTGGAAAGGGGCGGGGGGGGGTCAACGGCTGCGTTTTCGACTCATCTTAGAGATGTCCGAGGAGGGGTCCTGGGATCCTGCGGGTTGTCTTTGCGGGTTGACTCGGGGTCCCCCCTTCCCAGGACACCGAGAACCGTGCGGACCTGCGTGGGATGCGCTGGGACCCGGAGGTCAAGCCTTTGCTGCGGTTGGCAGGGCGGTGCGCGCCGGGGGCCGGGTCTTCACACGCTCCCTCCGCCGAGGGCTCTGCGGCTCCCCCGGGGGCGTCGCCCGCAACCGACCCCCAGACGGTTGGCGTGACTCACGCACGGGGCCGTCCACGTGACCCGGGATGGGACTGGATCGGAGCGATTTTAGACGATGAGTATCAGTTCTTTAAAATATCTTGTAGGTCTTTGGTTTTCGTTTGACAATCTGTTTGTGCCTTTCGGGTTTTTTTTTTTTTGATAGGGTCATGCTCTATATTCCAGGTTGACCTTGTTGTATTCACTACACAGCCAAGGCCAGCCTTGAACTCAGGTGATCTTCCTGCCTCAGCCTCCTGAGCACTGCAAGTAGACACCCGGCTTCCTTAGGCATTTTGAAGCATTTAGAAACAATATGTATTTCTCCTTTTTTTTTTTTTGGCGGGTACTGGGGGTTGAACTAGGGTCCTTGTGCTTCCAAGGTAGGTGTAAAAGTAGGCGTGAAGCTCGGGGTTGGGGCGGTAGCTATTTGGTGGAGCCCTAGCCTAGCATCAGTGAGGCCCTCAATTCCATCCTCAGCACAGGAAAAGCAAATCAGAAAGATAAAATGATCTACTCAAGGGAATGAGAAAAAAAAATATGGTTGAAAATGGATCGTTTATTGGACACGACTTTCCTGTCAGGTCCACGCCAGGCTCTTTGCAGTAATTCATGAATCCTTAGGACTACCTCACTGATAGATCCAACCTCACTGATAGATCCCATAGATCCCGCTGTAAAAGATACCTGAATCCGAATTTACCATGTTCTTTTCCTTACAGAAATTTTTGGAATGAACTATAACTAAACATATCTAAATAATGTGGTATTAAATACTAACTATGTATTCTGTCTGGATTCTGTCCTGCTTTATATTTACAGGTCTTCTTCCATATTGTGCTTAAGATAAAAATCCTGATTGATGGTAATGAAAGTCTGCTTTTTGAGAACTTGTAAGTTGTTTAAAGTGTTCACGGCCGGTGTCAGTAGTAAATGACTAACTTGGCTGGGAAACACTGTCTCCTAGCATTATTTTACTAGGGTTACCCACCGTTCTAGTTGAATAAAAGGTGGTGACGGTGAATCCAAGGGCCTCTGTGTTCAGATGAATTTTTCTTTTTAGAGCCTGCCCTTAAAGAGGGCGGTACCGTGCATTGCTGACCCACCCTGTCCCTCGCGCCTCTATTAAACCTGGTGGTTCTGGGAAGCAAACCTGAGGCCACAGGCAGGCCTGGTGGGCACACACCGTGCCTCCAGGCCCCACAGGCTGGCATCTCGGTACAACTCGGTCATCAGAGCAACCCGGGGTTAGTGTTCGATGGGATAAACTTTTGGAAAATGCTAAGCAGATAGCTAGGGAAGACACTGATATTTAAGGTGTAGGTTTTTGTCAGTTCCTCAGATGGGCCATAAAATAGTGAACTTTAGCTGCGCAGACTTGGCACCATTCTTATTCGAAGAATAGCAGACATTTGACCTGTGCCTTAAACCGTGAAAATGTAAACTTTTTTTCTTTTTTTTGCAGTACTGGGGATCGAACTCAGGCCCTTGTGCGTTCAAGGTTGGCACGGTACCACTTGAGCTAAATCCCCAGCCCTTTAAACTTTTTTATTTCACATGTCCTACTAGGATTATATGTATTCTTTATAATAAAGAAAAGTCAATGTGCATTAAAAATCCCCTAAGTGGGTGATGGCTAAGCAAATTACAATATGTACATAAGGATGAGCATCTGTCAAAAATATCCTTAGCAGAGTTTTTAATGAAATAACATTCCCAAACTATAATGAGAAGTAAAGGTCACAAAATAGGGTACCTGGTATTCTCCTAGTGTATAAAACAGGCAAATGAAAAAGCAAAAGTAAACCGAAAAAGACCGGCAGAAATGAAAACACAAAAAAATGTTAATTTTATTGTGAATAAATCAATTAAAACTAAAATATAGTATTAAACCCAAACCCATGCTACTGTGGTGAAGTTGCGTGGCCTGTGCGGCTCACGTTTGGGAGACTCGATTCAGAAGGAACCCTAAGATCGGAAGGAAGGAAGGAAGGAAGGACGGACGGATGGACTGGATTCAGGGTACTTATTATCTAAGCTCTTGGCACCATGCCACTCAGAGTATGGGTGAAAAGAAACACTTTATTCCACTAATGTTAACTTACTTGATGATCAAAAAGACAGTTCTGTGCGCTGAGTGTCAGAAGACACTGGCAGTAATCTCTCTCAGGCCGCAGAAGCCACCTGGAAGGTTCCAATCCCTCTCCAGTGCCCTCTGACGATCTTCCTTAATCAGAGGGGCTTAAACCGTCCAACCTAAGTTTCCATTTTATTCACATCGTTTTCTCTTGTTCTTCTAAATTCCACTCTTTGAACTTTCAGACCATATTGATCTGTGTCTAGAGCAATTGGTGAAACTAAAGCTGAGGTAGTAAGTTCCCTCTGCTCCACCTGGTAAGAAGGCACTGGCAGGTTGTTGTGCGGCCTCTGGGTCCTCTGGCGGCTCTCGCTCCTGTCTGGTCCTCCTGTCCCTCGGAAGAGGGCGCTAGCGCACACAGGGGCTTCATCCATAAGCACCAGCCAGCAGCGGGCTTCGTGGGTTAATGATAATTTACATAATTCAATCTAGACAAATACTATCAGATATTTTAAAGTGATTTAATTTTTAGACTTTGCTTGTGTTTCTAAAGTGAGTTTTTATTCTGAAGAACTTGTTAGGATGTATAATGACGGTTCCTTTACTGAGTACTGTGTTGTCACCTTTCAAATTCAAGTTCCCAGTGTTCTTCCGCTTATACTCCACTTCTCCGAGTGGTGTCCTGTTAAAATGCTGTCATTGAGTCCCAGCTGCTGCCTGCATGTAAGAAAAAGATCAGGTGATTTATAGGAAGCAAAGGAAACATTAAAAATGGTTGAACCAGGGCCAGAGGGTTAGCTCAGTGGTTCTGGTGCCTTCCTCGCAAGCGCAAGGTCCTGAGTTCGATCCCCGGTAACCACATATAATGTTGGGCGTGGAGGCTCACGCCCACCCACAATCAACACCGTATACCACAATGCCGGGCGTGGTGGCTCACGCCTGTCATCCCAGCACTCGGGAGGCAGAGACAGGAGGATTGCTGAGTTCGCGGCGGCTTGCCTGGGCACCATAGTGAGCTCAGGGCCAGCCTGAACTAAAAAGCGAGACCCTGTCTCAAAAAAAAAAAAAAAAAAATGTTTCTACCGATAATGCGATTCCAGTAGACAGAAGTAAGGTATAATCGGAAACTAGTGGGAGAAGATAGAAAGAATGAATAAAAGAGGAAAGACGGGCAGATTTCTGATGCTGTTGATGAGGTTTAGCCGGTAAAGTGAAGACCTCATTTTAAGCAGTAATGAGAAACAATGTTGGACAGAGGCAGAATTATAGGATACCCGACTACCTCACTGAAAAGAATATGGTGGGGCTGGAGATTTAGCTCAGTGGTTCCAGCACCTGCCTGACAAGTGCAAGGTCCCTGGTTCGATCCCAGTAACCACATAACAACAATACCGGGCGTGGTGACTCACACCCACCAGCAATCAGTACCACACACCACATGCCGGGCATGGTGGCTTACACCTGTCACCCCAGCACTCGGGAGGCAGAGGCAGGAGGATTGCTGAGTTCGAGGCTTTCCTGGGCTGCATAGTGAGCTCAGGGCCAGCCTGAACTACAAAGCGAGGCCCTGTCTCAAAAAAAAGAATGTAGCTTTTGTAATGGGCGAAATAAAGAGCAGTTGTGCCAAGTAGATGACTTGGGGAAGGCAGGATAGAAGTAGGAAGGAGTGTTTCAAGCACGTGGCTGTGGTGATGCGCACTGCGAATCCACTTGGACAGTATTCTTCAAACCAAAATGGAAATCCCATTTCAGGACAGTATTATAGTATTACTGCCATTAAAGTTTAGGTCTCTTTATTTTCCTTTTTTTTTTGAGACAGGTCTTGCCTTGTAGTTCAGGCTGGCCCTGAGCTCTCTGTGTAGCCCAAGCGAGCCTCGAGCTTGAAGCCGTGCTCCGTGCTGGGATGACAGACGTGAGCCACCAGGCCCGGCGTCGTGGTGTGTGGTACTGGGGTCAGACTCGGGACCTTGCGCTTGCCAGGAAGAAGTCGGAACCACTGAGCTAAATCCCCAGCTGTCTCTTTACTTTCTATTCCAGTTCCATCCATTTGGATCTTATCGTTTTGTTGCATAACTGGATGGAGTCCCCTACTGAACTGTGGCCGAATACCCCCCTCCCCCCGTTCTGCCCTGGGGTTTCTCCTCCCTCGCGTTCATACAGCTGTGATCTCCAGGAAGACCTTTTCTCCTACTTTTTATGCCTGGTATCAGCCGGGATCTCTGTCATCTCTCAGGACCAGCTCCCATGCCACCTTCTCCATGGCGTCTGGTCAGCCCCGCTGGAAATGACCACTCTACTTCCGAACCCCACGGCAGTGTATTTCACGACAGTGCCATCTTACTGGTAGTCACTTTTCACTGGATATGATGAAATACCTGGCAGAAAATCAACTGAAGAGCTGAAGGGTTTATTTTCCTTCACGGTTTCAGAGGTTCTAGGCCATGGTCAGCGGGCAACATGGCTTTGTAGGCCTGTGGTGAGGTGGCAACATGATGGTGGATGGTGTGGGAGAGGAAATGTCGCTGTAGCCAAGAGGCAGGGAATGAGAGCCAGACAGGAAGGGGCTGGGAACCAGATCCAGCCTCCACGGGCCTCACTACCACGGCCCAGTCCCTTCAGTCAGGACAAACTTCCTGTTTCAACCACCTCCCAATAAGGGTCTGAGCAATTGGTCGATGCACTGACTGAGCTGGAGCCATCAAGAGTTACTTCTCAAAAGTCTCTCTCACACGAAAGTTTTGGGGGATAGTTTAGATTTAAACCATACCATGTGTTAAGCTGGCTGCCAGGATTCCCGTTGTATCCCCTGCCATGTTAGTCTGTTACTGCCTAGTTAATTTGGTATGTGCACTGAAGCTGTTTTAACGACTCTGAACACCTTCCCTTTGAGGCAAAATTCAGCATTATGTATTATGTACTTTTGGCAACCTTAAGAATTTCAAATCACTTTTTGTTGGGGTACTTAGAAGCTGGAAATAGCAAAGTTAAAGACAGCAGAGGACTAGCCATTTATCTCGGAGAGCCCTTGGGTTGTGTGAGGAAGCTGAGGGACGTTACACCTGCACCTTATTGTGTTCTTGCCCCTTCGCGTGTAGAGAGTGGAATTGACATAACATAACTGGGTCTCGGGACTTCTGCTTCGGGCCCTTGGGAACCCAGGTGGGAACCTCAAGTTGAAACTCCAGGGCATCCTGGAGCTGACTGCAGAAGAGTTATTTCGGAGCAGGCCCACATGTTGGAAAAAGCATGCTGAGTTGGTCAAGCATGTGTCTGAGCTCGCCAAGAGCTTGATTTTAGAATTTCTAGAGAGCAAGAAATTTATCTGCAGTGCCCGTTATGACTGTTGTAGGATGTGGGAAGAGTTATCTGTAGGCTGTTATGAAGTTATTCAAACATTTCATTTCTTTGGCTTACTGATGACTTAAAACTGTTTTGTCCTACACTGCCTCAAGTTGCTCGGTCACAGATTCTACTACAGGATTTTCAGGAACCTGGTGCTGCAGGCGCAGAGGGCAGCGGGGGCAAGTGCAGCCGTAACATCAGAACTGTTAAACCGGCAAAGCAGGCGTCATATTCCACAGCAGAGTCGCCATTTCTCGAGGTTCCCAGAGTGTGACAGGGTTTCTCCGCCCGTGTTCGCACCTGCTACCGCCTTTGCCTAAGGTACCTTTCTTCTCTTCGTGTTTTGCAGTTAACGTGTACTTATCCTACATAATTTTATTGGGTACCTCGCTCTCTTAACAAGCTTTCTCTGAGTTCGTTATTAGAGCCAATGCCCCGGGTCTGGTGCCACCCCGCCCAAGGCTAGCAGCCCGGGTTACCACTGTTAAATCACAGGCGTGCGGGTTGCAATTTGCAGGTCATTGTTCCTGTTTGAGACCCTATAACAGGACCCCTGTGGGCGCCAAGGGACCAGCAGCACAGTACAGAGAAGGCAGTGAGGGCTCCCGAACGGTTTGCAGGGGAAGGATAAACGTGGGGTCTGTGTGTGGAAAGGCATGTGACTCTCTCCCTCGCAGAGCCGAGCTATCAATTTTGGAGTTTAGGCTACTTTTGAAGAACCACGATCCATACTCTCCTTGTCTTCTGTCCTCCTGGTGGAGTGTTGCAAAACGTGCTAGAATTTTCCAAAGCGTGTTCCTATACAAGGAAAGGTAACGATCGATGGTAAATAGACACCAGTCTGGAAAGCAGTTTGTCCAGATGCCCTACGCTAATAACAGTCCATATCAAGCCCTGTATTTAAGTATCATGATTATTTTTACTATGAAGCCTCCAGGGAAAATAGCAGACTTGATAGCTTTTATCTCGATGAACATTTGAGATTTTGCTGGCAAACTTATTAAACCCTCCCAGCAGTATTTCCAATTTGTAAAATACCCCACTAAATGGGAGATCTCCAGGTATCCATTTTCAAGTTCAAGGTAAACCAACTGATGGCAATCGTCCCCATCCATCTAAATCTATTCTTTTACTTCAGCTTTTCCTCTGGCTTACTGATAACTTACAACTGTTAAAGTCTTCTTTGGTTTGGGGAGGCACTGTGGGTTTTTTACGTGTTTCAATTTCATAAAGTATTTTTACAAGAATAAAAAAATCCAGTAAGTGCGAATCTAGGCTATGTCGAAGCTGTTTCCTCCTGGTGCGAACAGAAAATTCTGAGGTAGACACGAGGACCGGATCTAGAATTTCTAAGCCTGAGCGTCGTTAAAGTGTAATTATGCCGCTCGCTTCCATCACAGTAAGAGCAAAAACGTAGGCTTCGGAAAAAAGCGTCTCCGTAACCGAACGGACTAAAGCTAGGTGGGAATCGGGCCCGTGATTTGAAGCGGGGCCTGTTATTCTGATCCAGAGATTCATTGGGGAGAGAAATAAGGGCTGGTAAAAGTTTACGCAGAGCGGCGGCTCGCCCCGGATTTGGTTCGCGCTGTTATTTTGTCTCTCCAACCTGTTTTCGCGAGGACGCGTCCGCATGTCTTAGCGAGCCCCAACAGCCGCGGCGCCCGTCCCCCGCGGCGGAGTCGGCCCGCGCCCGGGCGTCAGTCAGCCCAAGGCGCAGGCCCGGCCGAGCGTGAGAAAGTGCGCGGGAGCGCGGCGCCCGGCGTCCGAGCCCGGCGGCCGGGGGCGGGGGGCGAGGCGGGGCGGGGGCGGCGGACGGCGCCGGGCGCGGGGCGCGGGGCGCGGGCGGCGGGCGCCGGGGGTTGGCGGGACGCGCGCTCCGTGCCGGCGCCGGCCTCGAGCCCGCGCTCCCCCCCCCGCGTGCCCGCGCCGCTGCGCGATGCAGTGTGGGGAATGGCTGGGGTTGGCTGAAGAGCGCACAGTGGAGTTTTAATGTCCGCCATGTTGGCCATGGCGTATTGAGGAGAGCGAGCGAGCAGGAGCGGAGCGGCACAGCCTCCCACCCTCCCGGCTGGTCTTAGTGCCCGGACGGCGGGCTCTGTGCTCCGCCCCTCCAGTCCCCGGCAGCGGCAGGCGAGTGGGGACCGTACCCCCGGTTCTCCATGATCCCGCTGGCCGGGGCCGTTTCCCCAGAGCGGAGAGGTATCTGCTGCGCCTGAGATGAGTAAACTGTCGTTTCGGGCGCGGGCGCTAGACGCCTCGAAGCCGCTGCCGGTTTTCCGCTGTGAGGATCTGCCCGACCTGCACGAATACGCCTCGATTAACCGGGCCGTGCCGCAGATGCCCACCGGAATGGAGAAGGAAGAGGAGTCGGTACGTGGTAACTCCCCTGTCCGACCCGCCGCCCGGCCCGCTCCCTCCGCTGCCCGCGGCGGCGGCCGAGCAGCGACCCACACAAAATGGCCGCCATCTTCTCCTCGCCGCCGACTCCGGTCGCCGGCCGGGCCTTCCCGCCGCCTCCCTCGGCCTCGGCCCCCGGCCGGCGGGGCCCCGCGGGCCCCCTCGGAGGCCACCCGCCGACCCCGGCCGCCGCTACGCGGGTCCCGCGGAATTCGGGGGCCCGAAAGGCACAAAGGGGTCACGTGACGGAGCCGCCGGCAGCCATTTTGTGGTGTTAGTTCTTGGGCTGGGCCTGGCGCATCCGGAGAGGGGACGGGCTGGGTGGCGGTGGGGCGCGGCGGGTCGGGCGCCGCGAGGGCCGCCTGCAGGCCGCGCCGCGCGCCGCTGGGTGGCGCTCCGGGGCCGCCGCGGCTGCGGGTGCCGGGAGCGCGGCTTCCCGGCCGGCCTTCCGGGGGAGCGGCGCCGCGGCTGCACGTGGAGCCGGCGGGGAGCGGGCGCTGCTGCCGTCCCGCCGCGGGGCTCGGGGCGCCGGCGGCCCGCTCGTTTTATCTTGAGTCCCTTCGACTCTCAGGCGTCCGTCGCGCGCGTGGCTTTTGCAGCGCCCGCGTTTGCTTTTTAGAGCCCGCGTGAGTGGGCGCCGCTTTCTCGTTTCCGGACGCGGCGGGGAAAGTGTCCCGCCTCGGTCTCTTCCCCGGCCCGGGGTTCCCGGGGAGCTCGCTCGTGGAAGCCAGCCGGGCCGCTCACCTGCGTGGGTTCGGGGGCAGGACTGTCTGCGCGGAGAGTGGGTCGCGGTTGCGGCTCCGCCTGGCTGTGGACGGCGGGCTCCGACCCGAGAGGAGGCGCTGCACCCGGGGCCGCCAAGCCCGAGGGTCGCGCACCGCGGCTTCCAGGCGCAGGGGCCGCTAAGCGGGGTGCGGCGTGTTGACAGTTGAAGAAGTCAGGGATTGGCGTGGACTGGTGCGCTGCCGTTTGGTTGTGGAAAATTGTACTGTAATCCTTCTCTTGGTACTGTAAGAATTTTTTAAATGTAGAAACTGCTCTGTATTTTTTTAGTAAAACTTTTTAAACGGGTTTGGGTTTTTTTCACCTTTTAAAGTAAAAGTGACAGTCGAATGGGACTTTCTAGAGTAGCGTCTTACACCTAACTACAGAAAAACTAAGTGCAGTAGAGATTGTTTAGTGTAAAACTGAATTTCAGCACGTTACCTGTGAGAACAGTACCTTTTGTTTTTACTTGTAGAATCACCCTAGAGCAGAATGGTGCCATTTGTTTATCATTAAGTGATTTGTTTTTCTAAATTAAAGTACTTGTCACTGCAGAATGTTGTCTTTTGGTTTTTTTCTCTTTATAGGTTTACAGATCATACTTGTAAGTTGGAGTGTTGGTGTTACTTTCCTGGGAATTAATTTGCAGCTCTTGTTTTGCAGACAAGGAAGGGGACCCTAGAAATTTAGTTAAATCTGTTTCTGTAAATACTTGGGACTATATCCCAAGAGCTACAGCCTGAAATAAAAGCTTGGTTCAACTGATATTACCTGGCAAATGGATGTTAAATTTCACAGATAACTTCAGTTCACTGAAGTAATTTTGACATGCCACTATAAAAATACATGGCTGTCAATAGACCACAGGCTAGGTCCCCTTTTTTGAGGAATATGGGATTTCCCCCCTTTAGGTTAGAGTTTTGTATCATCTACTTAGAATTTTTCTCTTCCCAGCCAAACTAAAGTATAATCAGTGAAGCATAACTTCTAGAATAGATACTGAATTTAGTAGAATGCAGAGTACTTGGTAAACTACAGTCTGGTTCATGCTGTTAATGATGGGTTGTATAATTATAATCCAATATTGAGGCAGCATTACAGTGTTGAAAATGTATACTAAGGATAAAACTGAATTGCACTAGCCTTGAGAAAATTGGAGTGATTTGTTAAAGCACTTTTTACTTAGAGTTAAAACGAACTTTGTTAAACCTCTTGTTAGATCCTAGTGGTCTTAACCTGAATGGACTGCCCAGCTTTGTCTTACTTTGGTCATGAAGAGTGGGGACAGATTCAGGTGAGGTAGTTTTTATACACCATCTTGAAAATACACAGCCTTTTATAACAAAAATCCATCTGCAGAATTGCAATGAGAAATATACCTAATAATGTATTTTGTTTCTGTAGTAAAGCAAAGTCCTACAACACTGGGAAAATAATATATCCCCAATTAGCCACTTTGAATAAAAGCTGGACACTAGCCTAATTAGACATGTTTTTTAATTTTCAAGAAACCACCTTAAATAGAAGTTCTCAACCCCCTGTGTTAATTTTGCAAGTTTTATTATAGGAAGATTGGAAAATAACCAGATTATAATCAAAGGACTTGAATGGTGTTAGAGATGTTGAATGTATGAATTTATAGAATAGTACATTGCAGCTTAATCACAAGATAGTGGCTGCTGAAAGCTTTGTATTTAGTGAATTACAGATGTAATTTTCTTAGTACAGAAATTATCACCTTTATAAGACAGATGAGTTCCTTTGGGGGTTAAGAAAAATGTTTAAGGAGGGGCAGATCTCCTATTACAAAATTTCATCATTCCTGTCTTGTTTAATTTTATTATCTTAGTCCTAAATATAGCAATACAGCTTCACATTTGATTGAAAAGGTGCATTACTAAGCAAATTAGGGTTTTTTTAAATTGACATAAATGTCAGTTTTGTTAATTCTCTTAGGGAAACATCACTTCAGGATCTTAAAAGTTGATTTAATATAGTGTTTAGCAAATTGAAGCCACTTATACCCATGGTGCATTAGTTTAACTTTCCATTGGGATGTGTAGGGCACAAATACTCTTTTTTTTTAAATTTTTTGAGATAATTAGGATTGAACTCAGGACCTTGTGTTTGCCAGGCAGGCACAGAGCCACTGAGCTACATCTCCTGGCCCACATACATCCTTTTTTGTGAGGAGTAGAGAGTTAACTTGGGCACCTTAGATTGGTTTGGATCCAGAGTTTGTTGCGTTCAAGAAGCAGATGGTGATACCACATTAACATTAGCCACACTCCCAGTTTTGAATCTGTTAGAAATGTGGTCCAGCTACTATCACCCAAGCAGCTTTGTTTTATATGCTTCTAACTAGGCAAAATAGTTTCAAACTTCTCCCTTTTCTCTCTTTTCTTCACCACTGGCCCAGTATACAGTTATTTAGCCAAAGTACTTTATAAGTAAATGAGTGTCTTTTTTTAATTGAGAGATTGGAAATACATGCATATTAATGTAAAGATAGTGTAATATTTTTAAGCTTTAAAATTTTTCAGTTTCACAAAAATAAGTTTAAACTTGATCTAAGTAATAAATTTAAAGTTTGATTTCTTATTTTTTCCCCTCCCTTTTTCAACTTCGAATATTTCAAGCCAAGGCTTTTTGCCCTTGTATTTGTAACTGTAAAAATCACTCTTGATTTCTTCATTCTGTCCACTGTTTGGGGAATGAAGAAAAGTACTTGAAATCTCAGTTACAGTAGAGGCAAAATTTGGATTAAAAAGGAATGGAGAATACTTGGGTTTTTTTTTTTTTTTTTTTTTTTGAGACAGGGTCTCGCTTTGTAGTTCAGGCTGGTTCTGAGCTCACCATGTAGCCCAGGCAAGCCTTGAACTCAGCAATCCTCCTGTCTCTGCCTCCCGAGTGCTGGGATTGCAGGCGTGAGCCACCAGGCCCAGCTACTTGGGTTTTTGTATTAGCAAATAATTCGACTTCAGTTTTCTACTGTGTAGAAGACATTTTTGGGTATAAGTTTTGATTGCCTTCAAAGGATTACATGGAAATGACTCTGGAAGTTGGTTAATTCCCATGATATGCATGTAAAGTTCTGTGATATATTTTTCTAGGGAGAAATCAGTATCAGTTCCTCAAACTGTTGGTTATAGTCTGGGACAGTTCACATTTAAGATAGCTGTGTTGTGATTTCAGGATGGACCACTATTCCAGGCTCAGAGAATGTACTTTTGTTGTTGTTTCATTGTGCAGTACTGAGTTTAGAACCCAGGGGTGCTCTACCACTGAGCCACATCCCCAGTCCTTTTTACTTATTTTTAAGTGTTGAGACAAAAGTCTCATGTTCCAGGCTGACCTCTCTAACTGGCTATGTAGTCCAGGCTCCCCTCAAACTCATTATCCTCCTGCCTCAGCCTCTTCAATAGCTAGGATTTGCCACCATGCTCAGCAGTTAATATAATTACTTTCTGATAAGAATCAAGTTATGAGGAAATTAGAAAAGATTCACTGATTTAAATGACTTGATAAATCGATTGCATTCAGTGAGTTGTGTTGTCTTCAACATGTTTATAAATTGTAGGAAAATCTTTTTGATGAAATTTCTAAAACCAACCGTGGTCTCCATTGTTATGAATAGAAGAAAAACAAGAAACAAACATGCTAACCTTAGTAAATCTGTGACACTCTGCATTGTAAAGTTGATGAAATCAGTTCTTTGAAAGATGAAATAAAGACTATCTTTTAAAATTTTCATTTAGCTTTGAATGTACATTCCCATGACTTGCTGAATTTTGCAATAGATTATAAAAGCAAATCATTTTGCTGTATTTATCTTAGTATTAGAAAGTACTGACTGAGGGCTGGGGATTTAGCTCAAGTGGTACTGCATCTACCTTGGGAGCACAAGGGTCCGAGTTCAACCCTCGGTACCCATCAGAATAAGAGGGAGGGAGGGAGGGAGAGGGACAGAACTGACTGAATAAATAGGATCTGATTGTACAGTGAATCAAGGGGCAAAGATAACCTGAGGTTTAGATGTGAGTTCTAATTTTTATTGGGATGGGTTATTAGGTAATTTAGAGTCCAAGTGCATCTGTAGATCCTCTGACAAAAAGTACTTTTCTCTAAATGAACTTTGGTTTCTTCAAGTGCTAATTGTTTTCCGACCTACCTTTGAGGTAGTGTTGAGGCTTGAATAAGGCAGTACTGTATATATGAAAATTATACATAGGTGATTAAACTATTGCCAAAGAGAAGGTAAGGATTTAAATGGGGTTTTTGTTTTGTTTTGTTTT
>PVIC010047654.1:0-13795 GCA_004025085.1 Thryonomys swinderianus | reverse complement strand
ATTTTTTTTTTTTTTTTTGAGACAGGGTCTCGCTTTGTAGTTCAGGCTGGCCCTGAGCTCACTACGGTGCCCAGACAAGCCGCCGTGAACTCAGCAATCCTTCTGTCTCTGCCTCCCGAGTGCTGGGATTACAGGCTTGAGCCACCACGTCCGGCATTGTGGTATGTGGTGCTGATTGTTGGTGGGCGTGTCTCCACACCCAGCATTATATGTGGTTACCAGGGATCGAACTCAGGACCTTAGGCTTGCAAAGCAGGCGCCGGAACCACTGAGCTAACCCTCCGGCCCATATTCATAACATTTTTAATTTGATGAGCAGCATTTTAATTTATTCCTAGTTCTAAATGGTTAAGACTTAGAGGAGAAAAGGACATTACCTAACTTACTCAGCGTGATTGTGTCTGTCCTTCCAGACTGCACTGTAGTAAGAAGTGAGTGAGTGTGTTCATTGAAATCTTTCATCTTGGGTACATTTAGGTTTCTGTAACTCTGATTGTTAAGTTTCTTAAATTGAAAAAAATCTTTTTGAAAATAGTTACTATTTTGAGCATTTTATTTTATAGCAAACAAGAATATTTTAAATCCATTATATTTTCAATGTATTTAGGGTTAGTATATACCAGTATTGCATTCCCAGTACAGAAAAGGTTAAAATATAATTTTTATTACTTGTATATAAATGTGTGTATGTATGTATGTATATATATATCTTCACACACATACATGTATAATTGGGTTCTCTTAAGAAGTCTCTTGGTCTCATCCAAATTAGGTTAAGTTTTAGGTCTTACATTTAAATACTAGTTACTATACTTTTCAAGAGAAGGACTTTTAATGTGGAAGTTCCCAGGGTAGTTAAAATTCCTAGAAACATGAATGATTTTGTGATTGAAATTAGTGAGGAAATTGCACCTGAGTTGTAGAGAAGCTGCCTTAGTTGAAGGAATGAGCTGTGCTCCTTTTATTTGAAAGGTAATATCTTCTGTTGGAGTGAAATATCTTACTTAATGTCAGTTTTACTTTAAAATCTAGTATCAGCTAGTCATATTCAGTAGAACTGGTCAGAATTAGAAGCTTCCCAGCCCCCAACTTTAAAAATTGGCAATGAGACAGGTGTGGTGGCTCACCCCTGTAATCCCAGCACTCAGGAGGCAAAGGCAGTAGGATTGCTGGGTTTGAGGCTTGCCTGGCTACATAGTGAGCTCAGGGCCATCCTGGACTATAAAGCGAGACCCTGTCTCAAAAAAAAAAAATTGGCGATGAGCTAGGTTTGGTTGTATGAGCCTGGGATCACTGTGCCCAGGAATTGGAGTCGGACTGATTAACACTGAGACACCTTGTGTCTTTGAAAACAAAAAAAAAAAGATGATGAACATGTTTAAGTTCCACTTAATATTTATGCTTATTTTAAATAGTTGTGTGTGTTTAAAATGCAAGTTCATCTTGTTCAGGATACTAAATTATTTTCAAGGTGCTGAAATGGATTAAGAAGGTAAAGGAAGGATAAAATTTGCCTCTCTGCTTTCGCTATTAGAATAATTATTTAGAAATTTAAGATATAAAAGAAAGAAATTAAAAATTGCTTACAGTAGGGGTCAGAGATTTAGCTCAGTGGTTCCGGTGCCTGCCTCACAAGCTCAAGGTCCTGAGTTTGATTCCCGGTAACCACATACAATGCTGGGCGTGGTGACTCATGCCCTCCAGCAATCAGTACCACATACCACATTACCAGGCGTGGTGGCTCACGCCTGTAATCCCAGCACTCAGGAGACAGAGGCAGGAGGATTGCTGAGTTCGAGGTTTGCCTGGGCCACATAGTGAGCTCAGGGCCAGCCTGAACTACAGAGCGAGACCCTGTCTCAAAAAAAATTGCTTAGTGTAAAATCAGTACTTGCAGAACCTATAACTAATCAGTCATGTGATTCCTCTTTGTAACACAGACGTGTGGGGGGGGTGGTACTGGGCATCAAACTCAGGTACTTGTGCTTCCAAGATAGGCGCGGTACCACTTGAGCTAAATCCCCAGCCCTTGTAACACAAACTTAATACATCTTTACCTAGCATAGGTTTAAGTTTAACTCTGAATAATACCTTGAACCAAAGTGACTGTTTCCATTCCTTTGTCTTAATCTTTTAAAATAAGGTTTATTGAAGTAACTGAAACATAAAATTCACTGGTTTTGTGTGAAAAAAAATTTTTTTTTTTGAGACAGGGTCTCGCTTGGTAGTTCAGGCTGGCCCTGAGCTCACTATGTAGCCCAGGCAAGCCGCCGCGAACTCAGCAATCCTCCTGTCTCTGCCTCCCGAGTGCTGGGATTATAGGGGTGAGCCACCATGCCCGGCACTGTGGTATGTGGTATTGATTGCTGGTGGGCGTGAGTCACCACACCCAGCATTCTATGTGGTTACCGGGATCGAACTCAGGACCTTGCGCTTGCGAGGCAGGCGCCAGAACCACTGAGCTAAATCTCCGGCCCTGTGTGAATTTTATTTTTAGAAATTTTGTGTCAGTACATACTTGCAGAACATAATGATTGCATTCATCATGGTGAGTTGATACATGTACATAGTACATCTTAATTTCTTTTACTTCTCCTTCCCCTTCCTTTCCACACCCCTTTAACTCTTGGTCCGCTTGCAATTAGCAGACGATCTACCTTCCTATTTTCTATTTGTGTGCAGTTTTACTCATGAGTACAGCAGCTTACCACACAACCATCACCATTAGATGGGACATCTTCACTGCCCCCAGAAAGTTGCCTTATCATCAATCTGGAATCAGGCCCTTTTCCTAACCGAGTTTCCTATCTGTGGTCCCTGGATCTGCTTTTTCTGTCATAGTTGTATTTTTTTGGTCACATTTCATGTAAAATACATAATGCATTATAATCTTTTATTTCCTATCATTTTCTTTTAGAATAATAATATGGAGATTCACTTACGTGTTCACCCGTAGTTCATTCCTTTTTATTGCTGACATAGTATTCCATTGTATGATATGTCATTATTTGTCTTGTTCACCATTTGTGTATATTTGGTTTATTTCCAGTTCTTGATCATTAAAAATGACATTACTAGGGTTGAAGATTTGGCCCAGTGGTTCTGGTTCCTGCCTAGCAAGTGCAAGTTCCCTGGTTTGATCCCCAGTACCCACATACAACAATACCAGTTGTGATGACTCACACCTGTAATCCCAGCACTCAGGAGGCAGAGACAGGAAGATTGCTGAGTTCAAGGTTTGCCTGGGCTACATAGAGGGCTCAGGGCAAGCCTGAACTACAAAGCGAGACGCTGTCTCCAAAAAAAAAAAAAAAAACCCGAAAAATAATATTACTATAAACATTCAGTGCAGATCTTGGTATGGCTTGTGTCAATACCTAGAAGTGAAAACTGCTTTTAAATGTAATATTTTGTTTCTGTGCTTTGGTAGGGGAGATTTTTTTAAAGCCTCTATCAACCAAGAGTTAAACATTTTAGAAAAAATTGCCACCTGTTAATTTTTTTTTTATGTATCCAGCCCCCCCCCAGAAAAAGCTATTAACCTTTTCCCTTAACTGGACCCCTCCTAAATCAGTATTTCTTATTTAAGATTTTAACATGCAAGACAATGCTAAACTTCAGACAGGTGCATTGAGTCTTTGCTGTGAGGCACGCTTGTTGCCCTTGGTCTTTCTACCTTGTGCTCAGTCTTACTGTGTCAGAGCCTGTTTTCATTTCCTTCTGTACCACCTCCTTCTTCCCCTTACTGCCATTTAAGTTAAGGTAAATACAGAAAAAGCCACAGTTCAGTGTTTGTGGTTCATGACGTCTTGTATTGGAGATAATGGAGTTCAGCTACATGACCTTGTTGATTTGACTAATGACTTAATGAATGCCTGTGAAATGAGCTATCTGTTCTGGTTCTTACTTAGATGTTATAATCGCCTTGGCAGGAGTATAGTAAATGTTAAGTCAGAAAGTAAGCTGCTTTCATGTACTCACATGTATATGCACGCATGTGTCTATATACATGTCCTGTATTTCTTAAATTTGTGTCTTTTTCTTTTTCCTTTTTTTTTTTTTTTTTGAGACAAGGTCTTGCTTTGTAATTCAGGCTGGCCCTGAGCTCACTATGTAGCCCAGGCAAGCCTTGAACTCACAGCAATCCTCCTGCTTCTGCCTCCTGAGTGCTGGGATTACAGGCGTGAGCTCCATGCCCAGCACTGTGGTATGTGGTACTGATCGCTGGTGAGCATGAGTCACCATGCCTGGTATTGTTGTATGTGGTTACCAGGAACTGAACCAGGGACCGTGTACTTGCTAGGCAGGTTACAGAACCACTGAGCTAAATCTCTGGCCCGGTATCTTTCTTTCATTTATTGATTGATTGATTGATTGATTGAGACAGGGTCTCACTTTGTAGTTCAGGCTGGCCCTGAGCTCACTATGTAGCCCAGGCAAGCCTTGAACTCAGCAGTCCTCCTGCCTCTGCCTCCTGAGTGCTGGGATTACAGGCGTGAACCACCATGCCCAGCACTGTGGTATGTGGTATTGATTGCTGGTGGGCATGAGTCACCACGCCCAGCATTGTATGTGGTTGCGGGGGGATCAAACTCAGGACCTTGCACTTGTGAGACAGGCGCCGGAACCACTGAGCTAAATCTCTGGCCCAGTATCTTTTAAAGATGACTAAATATCAGCTTTGAATTGGTAAAATTTCATTCACAGTGTATTCTGACTCTTAGTACAGTGTAATCTACCTGGAACATTTAGGGAATTGGGTGTTTAAATGTAGATCAGAAGGAAAAAAAATAGAAAGCAGAGAGTTCTGCCAGTAGTAATTGAGTGTGGTGTCTTTTCCAGATGCTCTGCAATGAGTGTGTGGTTCTTCATCTTTTTACTGATATCACAGAGTTTTGTTTCCAGTGTTTTCTATGTGTAATACTCATTACTCATTAGCTCTGGTTGTAGTTCTGTTTTGCTATCTAAAATAACTAGAAATTAACTTAATGTAGAGATTTTGATGGGGAAACACTACTGCATTCCCAATTGAATAAAAGCAGTGTTCTAGTGGAAGAATTGGTCTCTTCAGTAGCTATACAGTTCGAGAAGGTTCCAATAGAATAATAACAAGGCTCAGAGGAGGTGTCACATCTGGTCATCAGTGGGATGGCACATGTCATTTGGCTCTTACATTTGATATTTTAAACCAGACCACTCTTTCTTGTAACTCACTGAGCAGATAATCATAAAGTTTAGATGGCTTTTACATTGGAGTCTGGGTGTGGCTGTAAGATAAACAGTGTGGTTTTGTTGTTAAGTATTCAGAATTCTTTCAGTGTCAGCTTCAAATATTTGTCTTTCAGGTTTTATTGTGAAATAATTTAAATTTGTAGAAAGCTACAGTGAAACAATGTGCCTTTTAACATTAATTTTTCCTAATTTGTTCTGTCATTTCCTGTCAGATTGTTTTTTGAAACCATTAAAGTTGCATGTGTTAGGCCCTTTTATTACATGATACTTTATTCAGCCTGTAGTTCCCAAGAGCAAGTACATTACAGAATTAAGGAAATCTAACATTGATATCTAATTGTCTACTACACAGTCCACATTAAAATTTCACTGGCTTCCCAGTAATGTTCTTGGTAATTTCTTTCCAGATGAGTATCCCACCTAGAGTTCTTCATTGCATTTAGTTGTCGTATCTCGTTATTGTCCTTTAATCAGAAACATTTCCCTGGTTTTTGTTGTTAATGACTGACACTTTTGAAGACTATGCAGACCATTTATTTATAGAATCTCCCTCAGTTTCATCAGATATGCTCATGACTAAAGTTAGAACATGTAGTTCTGGAGAGAATGTAATGTTTGTGATATGTGCTTTTATAGCATCACATCAAAAGGTGCATGTCTGCTTGTATCGTCAATGATAATAAATCTGTCTCCTGGCTAATGTACCTGCCAGCGTCTTCCATTTTAATTATTGTTCTTTTTATAATAAAAAAAAGTATGGTGAGATATTTTGAGAACTCAGTATATATCAGTCCTCTTAAAACTTCAATTTGTAAAGAATTTTAGCATTCTTTGGCAGTTTTGCCTGAATCAGTTATTGCTGTGGTGTTAATGGTAGAGACATTTAATCATGACTGAAAGAGGGAACCTGTTCAGATGCTGTGTGTTGAACTGGAATTTGTCTCCAGAGACTGCTGTACATTGCTTCAAGTACTCTTGTGGCACATGAAATAAGCCTGCTCCTTTTTCTTTTATAGCCCTTCAAAATATGTTCCTTTTTATCTTTTCTGTATGCTACTCTCATTTTATATTTTTTCTTAGATGGCTTCCCTCAATTTATAATTATCCCTTTGGGTTCCTGATAACACTCATTTATCATCATCCTACTTAACATAGGATCTCCAGCTCCAGCTTCTAATTCCAGAAATAGTTTGGCCTATTAGTACAATAATCACTATTTCTCTATAACTTACTGGTACCAGCAGATTTTGGAGAGAAATAGATCTGACCTCAAGTCCCAGCTCTGTTACTTAGCAGCTCTGTAACCGTGAATAAAATCCTAGTATCTCAGAATTCTCAGTTCCGTATTTGTAAAGATTTGGTAGCAAGAGCATTCTGTCTTTTAGGTGGAGTGAGAAGTGTGCATGTAATATAAAACTCAGCTTATGTGAAAGATACTCTTCTCGTTACAACTTTATGAGCTTTTGAAATTCTTAAATGCTTTATATATCTCTCCATACATATATATATTCCATATATACAGTATAAGATTATAATGTGTAGTTTTATAAACTTAAAACAGTCATCTTTTATAGCATAGCACATGTGCAACATTTTTGCATTAAATACTTTTAATGAAATTGGAATGGTTAGATGTTATTTTTCATTATGTTTTTAAACCAAGTTACAAATATAAATAGTACATTTACTGTGTTCATGAAATGTTAAAGCTTTTCTTAAGATTTATATGGTAATTGAGATTTAATAAAAATAATGTGTACCAAAGTTGGTGTACATGTAGAAAGAAAATGGTCTCAAGGTTTTTCTAGGACTTTTTTTTTTTTTTTTTGAAACAGAGTCTCACTTTGCAGTTCAGGCTGGTCCTGAACTCCCAATTGTAGCCCAGGCAAGCCTGGAACTCAGCAATCCTCCTGCCTCTGCCTCCTGAGTGCTGGGATTACAGGCTCGAGCCACCAAGCCCAGCATTTGTGGTATGCAGTACTGATTGGTGGTGGGTGCCTAGTATTGTATGTGGTTACCAGGGATCAAACAGGGACTTTGTGCTTGCTAGGCAGGTGCTGGAACCACTGAGCTAAATCTCCGGCCCATAATAGTTATTTTTAAATGAGAGTATTAACAGTGAAGCATGTTGAGTATTGAGGTCTATCAATTACTGCTTTTGGAATCTAAGTGAGCTATTTGCTTTAGGGAAATAACTGCTATTTGTATTTAGCTGCTAGAAGAGTGCTTGATAATCCAGGAACACCTTTGAAGACCAACAATATTGAATAGTGCAGTAGTGTCTTTCAGGAAGGTCTAGGTTTCATTTCATGGTTTTATTGTAAGGGAATCTATTGTATATTTTTAGCTCCCAGTAAAGTGGTCAATTTTAGCACTGATAGTCACACTTACAGTGTGTTTAGAAATACAAGTGTTAAGAGATAAACCAGGAGGAGAAGTGTAATTTTAGGCCCAAAGAAATCACTTTTGCTAGATTTTAAGCAAGAACCAGAACACATGGGAGCAACTTATTTTAACTGAAGAAAGAAAAAAAGGAGATTATTTAAAAACATTTATGAGAAATCATATGGAACTGAATTGCCAGTATATAGCTTGGGTAGTTCTTAAGTGTCTAGTATTCTGTCCTCTTAACCCCAGCCCCTGACTTCAAACAGGTTCACTGGGTGGCATTCATGCGAGTCTTACTAGCTTGACTAGAGAAGGTTATTCCTGGTGCCCCAAGGGTAGGAGAGCTAAGAGCTGCAGGTTGTGCAGATTGTGTTAGAAAACAATGTCAGCATGGAGGGCAGTAAGAGGTACATGTAATTTCTGTTTCTCTATGTGATTAAAAGGGGACGTGTGTGTCAGGGCCCTGTGGCACATGCCTGTAGTCCCTAGTGACTCAGGAGGCTGAGGATAACAAGTTTGAAGACAGCCTGGGCAACTTAGTGTGACCTTGTCTAAAAATTTTTGAGGATAGGGCCAGAGATTTAGCTCAGTGGTTCCAGCACCTGCCTAGCAAGTGCAAGATCCCTGGTTCGATCCCCAGTATCACATACAACGATAGATACCGGGCATGATGACTCATGCCCACCAGTAATCAGTACCACACACCACAGTGCTGGGTGTCATGGCTTACACCTGTAATCCCAGCACTCAGAAGGCAGAGGCAGGAGGATTGCTGAGTTTGAGGCTTCCCTGGGCTACATAGTGAGTTTAGGACCAGCCTGAACTACAAAGCGAGACCATGTCTCAAAAAAAAAAAAAAAAAAAAGGCGGGGGGGAGGGATATAACCTCTTAATGGTAAAGCATTTGCAGGCCCTGGGTTCAACCCCCAGTACTGCTACTCTTTCACCCTCACCAAAATGTGTTGGAGGGTAATACCTTCTCTTATGTGGTGTTGGTGAAGCCTAAAGGAGATAATCTATGTAAAGTACTATTTTAGGGCCCCATAATAATGGTGAATCGATACTTTTAATGAGTGCTTACTGATACATACCTAATTGTATAGCTACCGGATTGGATTTTTAATTTATGGTGTGTTGTAGGGTGACCTGTGGATATTCACAGCATCTCAGCCTCAACATGGGGCAGCTGCCTGACTGGCCCAGTGGCCCCCTTATGTTCTCGGGTGTTTCTGGTGGTATCAGCCCTGCCTTAGATTGACTTATGGTTAATTCTTAGGAGTTTGGTCCCAATCAGAGCTTAAAAGTTTTCAAATTTTTAACCATTTGAATTCAGGTGAAATCTTTGACAGAAGGCTGATATATAAAAATACCAGAAAGGAGCTATTATATTGGAAACAGGAATTTTGGCCCAACTCACTTGATCATTTACTTCCTTCTTACTGTTTTCTCTCTACCTCAGCAATCCTTAATAGAACAGAAGCACTTGAGAGAAACAAACTTTATGAAGGATCATCAGTGATGAGCATGCATAAGTCTATGTATAAGATGCCTTAATATTTTCTTTTTAACAGGCTCTTCATAAATTATTAGCTGGTTGTCCATGATGCTATTGATTTTTTATAGAAAATTAGAATCACAAATCAACCCCAGAAACTTGAATTTTATTCTACAGATATTGTTGACCAGGTCATATTATATTTTACTTAAAAAACTATAAGATGAACTGGGCATGGTGGCTCACACTTGTAATCCCAGCAGTCTGGAGGCAGAAGCCAGGAGGGTTACTGAGTTTGAGGCTTGCCTGGGCTATATAGTGAGCTCAGGGCCAGCCTGAAGTACAAAGCAAGACTTTACCTCACAGTCCTCCTAAGTGCTATTACTAGTGTGCACCACCATGCCTCATTCTTAATCTCTTTTAGGATCCAAACACACAAAACTCTATCTGGTAAACTGGTCACCACACGTCTTCAATTCTGAGAAATGAGCAGGTGGATGACTTTATGGCTATGCACACAGAGTGTACTCAATGTGAGCTCTCATGTCAGGCTGTATACTCTCATGTGTGTTGGATGTGGGATTGTGGTTCCTGACCAAAATGACATTGTGTGATGTTTGGGTGTAGTCAGATGAAGACTGGAATATGGACTGGTACTTGGGTATAGAGGGATAATTCTGCAGTTTAACTCGTTAGTGTAAATGTTTAGAATAATTTGTGGCAGATAACCAGAATAGTTGATATATCATTATAAACTTTGATAACCTGGCAGGGGAATGCTAGAAATCATTCCCTGATACTTCTAATGATGAAATTGCTGTTGTGTCAAGTACAGCATTTTCAGAGAATGAGGATACCTAACAAGTGATCACTATTGATGTGGCAAGGAGGCCTTTCATGTTCCTGCCCTTGGTGAGCCATGGATAAATATGGAGTCTTGGATTTATGACTGTAGCTACTATTAAACACCTGACAGACTGCAACTCTCCCTCTCATTATAATCTACACATACTCAGCTTAAATAAGCCATCTAGTTCTGAACTGTGCTATTGCTGTTAATGTGTTAGATTTCACAGTCCTTGTCCTGTTTGGTCTTCCTTAGGCTTATGAGTCAGTTGAGGAACCTCAGGTTGACCATGTATTTAAATTGGAAGTGGCAGCATCAGAACCAGCTTTAGAATTAAATCTGTCCTTTGTTCTATTCATTGTGGCTTATTACATAGCAAGTTGCCCTATGTATGTAACAGTATGTTTTATAGTGATTCACAGTTATGCCTCTTTTCAAAATATTACTTGTCTCACCTAAGTGTTAATGGGTGGGTTGTTTGTTTTGGTGATAGTACTGGATTTAAACCCAAGACCTTCATACTGAGTTAAATCCTCAGTAAACGTAGCCATCCCCTTTTTTTGAGACAGGTCTCAACAAGTTACCTAGGCTGGAATTGATTTCATTATTCTCCTACCTCAGCCTCCCAGCGTTCTGGGATTACAGACATGCACCACCATATTTGACTCTAGGTGTATTTATTTTGTGTGTGCATGCATGTGTGAACCTCTGTTCAATCCTTAACATTTTTTTTTTTTTGAGACAGGATTTTACTAAGTTTCTAGGCTGCCCACCTAGGCTATAATTTGTGGTCCTCTTGCCTCAGCCTGATAGAATGCTGGGGTTACAGGAATTTGCCACTGTGACTCTAACTTTTAACTAAAAGATATATCACCCTCTGCAGTATTTTGCCATCATTTTTTTATCATCATTGTTGAAGTGATTTTTAAATATTTCTATGAAGGGCCAGGGATTTAGCTCAGTGATTCTGGGACCTGCCTTGAAAGTGCAAAGTCACAAGTTCCATCCCTGGTACCAAAAAAAGAAAAATAAATACTTTATGAAGTTAAAGTGGTATATTTCAAACTTCTGTAGGTCTACTGCTTCTTACATTAGGGCTTTTATTTTTGCGGCTGGTTGTGGGTTTTGGAGTTAGATGGGATGTCTACAGCTTCATGAAAGTCTTTGTTTTTGCAGTACTGGGGATAAAACTCGAGACCTTGGGCCGGAGGATTAGCTCAGTGGTTCCAGCGCCTGCCTTGCAAGCGCAAGGTCCTGAGTTCGAGCCCCGGTTACCACATACAATGCTGGGCATGGAGACTCACGCCCACCAGCAATCTATACCACATACCACAGTGCCGGGCGTGGTGGCTCACGCCTGTCATCCCAGCACTCGCCTGTCATCCCAGCACTCGGGAGGCAGAGGCAGGAGGATTGCTGAGTTCGAGGCTTGCCTGGGCTACATAGCAAGCTCAGGGCCAGCCTGAACTGCAAGGCGAGACCCTGTCTCAAAAAAAAAAAAACAAAAAAAAAAAAACGAGACCTTGCAAGCAGGCACAGCACTACTATGCTATATCCCCTGCCAGGATATTATTCCAGAAGTCTGGTAGGCTTGAGACAGAAGGATTGCAAGTTCAAGATCACCTTGGGCAATTTTAAGAGGACCTTGTCTGCGAAAAAAAAAAAACAAGTGGGGATGTAGCTTAGTGGTAGAGCACCCCTAGGATTCAGTCCCCAGTACTGCCAAATAGACAAAAAGGACAGTAGGATTTGAACTGTTCCTAGCCTAAGTCCAAGGAGTTTCTTTCACACAGCATGATCTTCGAGGAAATTAGTTTGGTTGGGGTAAATTATGGACAGCATGAATGCTAGGTTGAATACTCCTCTCTGGTGGCAATTATACAGTAACTATACCAGAACTGGATGTTCCGGGAGAACTTAAATAAATGGATTGGGAGGAGAGGAAGTAAATCTGAAAGGAAAAGTTAAAATGTTTCGCACTGTTGTCTTATGCAGGACCCTGCTGCAAAGCTTAGCACAAAAACAGCAGCAGAAACCCCCAGGGTATGAAGGGATGAGAAGCACAATTGGAAAGGAAAATAAAAGAACATGAGCTATTTCAAAAAGAAAATTATTAGAACTTGATGACTTAACTCTAGGAAATGAAGCAAAGGAAATAAATTTAATTGATATCTGTCATTATAATTGAGTCTATGTTGCATATATTCATTGCTGTTCTTCAAAATTTTAATAGTTGGTAATGAATTTTCCTTGCAGTCTTAGAATATTTAATTTTGAGTTCTTAGGTAAAAAAGACAAAATCATTTTTCTCAAGAGCAGTTACAGTTAGTAAAAGCTAAATAACATCTATAGATTGAACAAATAAATGAAATTTTAAATCATTAAATAATAATTCATGAATGGTCACAGAATTGTGGGTTTGTAGCAGTGTGATGGACTCGAACAGTCATTCTCTTCACTTTTAAGATAAATAAAAAGACCCTTAGCTGCTTACTAGATGTTTGACCTGGAAGCAAGTTACTTTGAGAATCATTTTCCTCTTTTAAAACAAGGATATCAGCTGGGCTCACTTCTGTAATCCCAGCACTCGGGAGGCAGAGACAGAAAGATTGCTGAGTTCAAGGCTTGCCTAGGCTACTATAGTGAGCTCAGTGCCAGCCTAAACTACAAAGCGAGACCCTGTCTCAAAAATAAAAAAAAAAAACCAAGGATATCAGTAATGCCAATATGGAACGTTCTTGAGAGGGTTAAATGATGCATAAATAAAACAATAAAAATAGTTCCTGCCCCATAGCAAACTCTGTAAAGCAGAATATTTAAGTATGTCTAGGGAAATAGATGGAGTAGGGTGTGATGGTTTTAATTATGAGTCAGAACCCAGGTTTTATGAATTCTCTTTGTATACTAGTACCATCTGTATTGTTTTTGTGTATATGTGTGGCAGTGTTTTCTTACTCTTTGTCTTATTTATAGCTTCAGAATCCCACAGTGCATCAGTTAAAAGATTGTTCTGTCCCCTTCTCCTCATTTTCCTCATGATCATTTGGGACTCCTGACTAACATACCTGATAGCTTGTCTACCCCCTTAAGTCATGGAGCAGGGGGAGGGGAGCAGGACTTCCAGCTTGTCTGTGCCAACCCATCTGGATCAGAACACACTTGGGTAAACTTACTGCTCTGATGGGTTTTGGTCCTTCTGAATCTTCACGTACAGGTACACTTTGTGTCCTAAAGATAAGTAAATAAGGTTAATTTTTTTTAATTGCCCATAAACTCTTTTGTGGCTCATAAGTTATGAAAATTACTGTTAATTTGCTGTTGTGCAGGACAGTTGGGCTTAGGAAAATTGCTCATGTTAACGTGTTTGAATTTTAACCTTAGAGTTTTGAAGTAAGTATTCTGCTTTTTTATCTATGGCTTTTTACTGTACTCAACTTTTTATATAAGTAGAATATTTATCATGTGTGGTGTTGTGATTGCCAGCCGTAATACTGAAAGATATCAGTATCAGTAGGGAAACTTCCTTTAACTCTTATTTTATATTATTCTGATTTTATTAATAGGTAGCCTAATATAGTTGATGGTTAGACTGGTATTTTCTAATCTTTTCTTATTATCTGTAACCCCAAGGAACCCTTTTAGTTTTCTTTTTTTCTAACTGGCCCTCACCTCCATAAAAGTTTAAACCCACAGAAAATATATCTGTTTATATGGTGAAGGTATTTCTGGTTTTATACGTAAAGGATAAGGGGTTTTTGGTGCCCCCCTTTTTTCAAAGAATCACTGTTTGGTACCTTGAAGTGCTGCTGCCTATGTTAAGAATGCACATTTTG
>PVIC010047653.1:0-13792 GCA_004025085.1 Thryonomys swinderianus | reverse complement strand
AAGAATTTAAAAACTCACATTGGAAAGACAGATGTACACCCTTGTTCATAGCAGCTCAGTTCGTGATAGCTCAATCTTGGAAACAACCCAAATGTCCATCAACTGGAGAGTGGATAAAGAAGATGTGGTTTTTTTACAAAATGGAGTATTACTCTGCCATAAAGAATGACAAGATCAATCCATTTAGGTGCAAATGGAGGCATCTGGAGGATATACTAATAAGTGCAATCAATGGATCACAGATAGACAATTTCCGGATCTTCTCTTTGTCATGAACACCTGTAGATGCAAATGAGTTCTAGAAAGTAGGACAGCTTTAATAGAATGGACCATTTCTATAGGAAACTTGGTGTGGGAATGTGATGAGGAGAAGGAATAAATATGATACAGAAAGAAAATAAAAGAGCATGTATAAAGGGGGAGGAGGGGGAGTGGGTAGGGATATGGGTAAAAATGAGAATTAACTTGTGTCATATACTGGTACAAATTTCCCAATGTTATATGTGATTTTGAGATGTGTATAAATTGTTCCAATAAAGAATTCAATTAAAAAATACTTCCTTATATCTTTCTCTGTTAAAAGTACAACTACCCTTTACACATTATTTTTTTTAATCTGAAATGAAAGATAGTGAAATATTATCAGTGCCATTAAAGAAAAGGAATTTGGTTAGGAATGCCTCAAAAAGTAAATAATAATAAAAAAGAATGATAAATTTGAGTCATTTATACTCAAATGAATGTACCTTGAGGACATACTCATAAGCGAAGTAAATAGGACACAGATATATAGATACCATATCTTTTTTCTTGTATGAAAATCTGAAGGTGTAAATGAATGCCAAAATGTGTGATAGATATTATGAAATAGAAAGAAAATGTTAAAAAGGAAAGGAAAAGGAAGATAGGGGATAATAAAGAAAAGAAAGAGAAAACTTAATGATTTAGAAAAAGAAACAAGGGGGCCGGATATTTAGCTCAGTGGTTCCAGCACTTGTCCATCAAGTGCAAGGTCCTGAGTTCAAAATTAGGTAACCACATATCACAGTGTCAGGCATGGTGACTCATGCCCATGATCCCAGCACTCAGGAGCCAGAAGCAGGAGGATTGCTACATAATGAGCTCAAGACCATTCTGAACTACAAAGTGAGCCCTTGTCTCAAAGAAAGGAAGGAAGGGAAGGAGGAAAGAAGGAAGGAAGTAAGGGTGGAGGGGGGGGAGGGAAGAAGGAAGGAAGGAAGGAAGGAAGGAAGGAAGGAAGGAAGGAAGGAAGGAAGGAAGGAAGAAAAAGAAAGAAATGAAAGAAAGAAAGAGAGAAAGAAAGAAAGAAAGAAAGAAAGAAAGAAAGAAAGAAAGAAAGAAAGAAAGAAAGAAAGAAAGAAAGAAAGAAAGAAAGAAAAAGAAAGAAAGAAAGAAGGCCTATGTATATCGGGAAAGGTACTGAAGAGAGGGCAGAGGACTGAGAAAAATGAGAATCAAGATGTCGCATGAACAGATACAAACTCTCAATGTTGAATGTGATCATAGTGTATGTACAAAATGTACCAATAAAATCAGTTAAAATAAATAGACCTAGAAACTTTAGAAAAAAGAAAAGCTACTGAAAAATGTTGTTTCCTTTTAGAATTGAGAGCATAATGAGCTAATCCAAGGCAACCAAAGCAACTAAAATGTGTGTTATCACTGTCTATTCATGAATGATAAATTCTACAGCTTTGGAAAAATCCATTCATTAGATGTTACCTCATTGAAGAGAAACCACAAGATATAAAATGTGAAATGTGTAGAAGTGAGAAATAAAAATAAAGAAGGATCAGAACAGGAAAAGTACTAGCATTGTCATACAATTATATAAGTGAAATTTATGGGATGTTGCTTTAAGATCATGACTACTCTAAAGAGTATAAGACAGAAAGGGGTGTCAATGCCTTGCCATCAGTCACTCCATCATATCCCCTAACTGGCCACTAAAACACCCACTGCTTTTATGTGGGGGAACTATCCCATTTGGGAGAAAGAATTACACAGTGGGGACTATGACTGGGCAGAGGTCTCCTGCCTACAAGTAGACTTGACGGCTTGACTTATCTTTACTTCTGGTAGCAATAGGGTCTCCGGTGGCCCCATGTGCTGTGATGCTCCAGGTCAGAACTACAATGAGATCTTCATCTACATAATTTCTCAAAGACCATTGCTAGATCTGTCCTGCCCTATGGGACCTTCATCTATGTAATTCTTCATTATTCTAGGATGTAAGTGCATGCCGCCCTCTGACTGGTTACCTGTTACATTTGTTATTCTTGATGTATTGAAACTATTGCCCTCTGAGTGACGTTACATTACTTGTACCCAATGTACTGAATAAAAGGTGTGGCAAGCACACATCTACCATCTTTGCTACCCAGGGTAACATGGATTGAAGTTAAGCTTTTGCTCTCTTATTTCCATCTATATATCAGTGAATTCGTTCTGACTCACAAGAGTGAAACTTACTGCAAAAGTTTCCTCTTTCCCCACACTCTTGCATCTTGGTAGCTATCGGGCTACTTCAAGTATAGCCAAGGAAAACAATAATCAAATTGGATGCAATGTAGGACGATATATTGCTGAATAAATTCCTAAAATTTTTAAAAAGGATGTTAATTTTTCAATTAAAATAAAGCTGGCAGAAATTGTGTCTTCAGTGAAGAAAGCCAGAGACCTGTGGAGACTAGTGAAGTTAACCAGTGCCTGTAAAACCCACACAGGGGAATTTTATATTAGTGTTTCTCCTCTATGTTTATGAAGAGATAATTCTAAGAATAAGATTTTTATTTTTATTAACTCTTGGATTACATTCTACCAATTAGTGGATTTTGTCACCTTTTTTTAAGTAAATCAATTAAATGTTTTAAGTGGTTGTTTTTCACATCTTTCTGTGACAGTTTTCCCTGTCAGTAAAAGCACATTTTCATCTTGAGAGGTTGACCCACAGGGGAAGCTTTTATTTGATTACTTCCTACTTATTCTTATGCCACAAAGCTTAATGTTGTGCAGCTACCTCTGAACAACAGGGTTTAAAGAGACTTCAGTCAGAGCTCTCACTTTGCGCTCCGTGCCCCACCCCCATATTGGCATACACGGAAATCTCCTCTAATTATTCTCCATGGCAACAGGGTGCTTTTTTAGGTAAATTGTGATTTTTTTTCTGCGTCATTCCTTTAATTTCTTATTGTTTAATGTATACAAAAGAAATATATAGATTTTTGCATATATAATCTATTCTTTAGAGTATTTGTAGTTTACCTTAATAACACAAATACACGTAAATTTTACTTGTTTAATACTCATTGCCGGTGTGGTGGCTCATGCCTGTAATCCCAACAATTGGGAGGCAGAGACAGGAGGATCGCTGAGCTAGAGGCTTGTCTGGGATCCATAGTGAGATCAGGGCCAGCCTGAACTACAAAGCAAGACCCTGTCTCAAAAAAAAAAAAGTTTAAAAATGCAAAAACATTCTATGAATCAGTTTAGAACATATTTTATCTTGTTTATATTTATCTGTGTTATTTAACAAGTATAATTCTAGGTATTTGTATATTATGATTATTTCTCTTCTATTGAAAAAGAGAAATGATATTGAGTTAATTATTTGTGGTTATTTTGATTGTGCTTTCTCTCTCTATTAAACTTTCTCACAAACAACGTAATACATACATAAAACATAACAGGAAGTAAATAAGTCATTTTTAGCAATGTAGCTTTTGATAATTTGAAAAATGTTTTGGCAATTCATTCCATCTCTCTACTTTAGGATCACAAATTTAAACATTAATTAAATGTTTATATATCAATAATTTTCAAATTATCTATTTTATATGTACATATTTTGGACCATTCAATGTATAAATGTTTTAATAAAGATTGATTGTATAAAACATGCTTTTTTATGTATACTTGCAATCCCTTTGTATCTAAAAATAAACTTCCACTTAAAATTTTATTTACTATTAATGCAAATATAATGGTACCTGTGATGTATTTGCTATAGCGTTATAAAATTATTATTCCATAAGCTAAGTAAATTTAGCTACTTTGTTAGCAGAAAAGAAAAAATAGTTAAATATTTTTCTATGATTTTATGTGATTAATAAATAAATTTTAACCTCATTACTGAACATAGTTTTTAATAAAAATAGTTATTAATGATCCTTGACATTTCTTAGATTATTAAACATCATGTTAGTCATTGTGATTTCATTTGAAATTTCTGAGAAAAGTGAGTTCAGCTTGCAATACAAAGCACTCTATTGTCGCGTCCGCCTCGACCAGCAAGGAAGACACGACCCCATGAGAGTTCTTCCTCAAGCAGTTTATTCAGGAACCTTGAAACATCTTCTGACCGCGGGGAGACCCTCCCACAGACTTAAGTACTCCTAGCCAGCCAATCTCAGTGAGCCACGTGGGCAAAGCAGATAGGCTACTCTAATCCAGAAACAGGCCTCTGGAACAGGCACAGCCAAATAAGGACTTGTTTACCATGGAGAGCGCTCGCCAGCAGACTGGAGGAAGGCGGAAACCGGCACCATCTTTAAGGCACGGCACATCGCAGCTCTCCACAGTTCCCCCTTTTTTAACTTGAAACGAAACAGGCAAGAGTAGAGGTCTGATCCCTGGCAAGAAAGGACAGAACAACTGTCCGATACCATTTTTCCCAGGGGCAGGAGAACATTGGGAGATTGGGGGAAAGGGCGGTATCAACCTGCATCAATCAGACCGTGTTCTTCTCGGAGTCACTCACTTCTGGAGCTAACTCGGAGTGCAGTGCTTTGCCTGGCAGCCTGAACGTGACAGATGATTATTCTTTCATGGCTGCGAGCCACGCTTGTGGGGAAAGTCCTTCTTCCATGGCGGCAAATGCCTGAACTATCATGGCTGTGTTACGCCTTTGAGTAGACCTCATATTGCATATGCACCACAGTCCCACCAAGGAGACCAACACTAAGAGACCTGCCATAGCCCCCATGCCCGCCCACTCTTTCAGGTGATTCATGGCAGCATGGATCCAGGAAGACAGTCCTCTTGCCACTGAGAGGTCGACCCGAGTAGAGTTCACATGTACAATGGCCAGCCGAAAGTCTCTCATGGTCTCTTCAAAGTGGTGTGACCAATTTCCTAGAAGATGTTAAGACAACGGCTGGGACAGATTAGCGGCACAGGTGTAATTACTATATTGAACCAAGGTCACACACAATCTTGGCATGCTCCACTCACACCCTAACTGAGCAATTTGCCAAAGAGTATCCACCTGTTCCTGTACCAGGTCAATCCTCTGATTAACAAGCATCAGCCCCCCTCTCAATTGGGGACTAGCCGACAACTGTAGGTCCAGGGCTCCGGCCACAGTAGCTGACAAATTATTTAATGCGGCCGCGGTTTGCACCATTGCAGACATAGCTACAGCAGAAGCAGCGGCGCCCGCAGCAGCAATAGTGATGGCGACAACAATCACAGCTGTAACGCCAAAATCCCTTCGGTGTCTGAATAAGGTCATGGCGTTGGGGGCTTCAACAGGAACAGGCACATATCTGGGCATGCGCATAGCCACAGCCGTAGTAAAGTTCTGCGCATCCCAACAAAGAGAGTAAAAACATACCTGCCCACTACAATTTAAAGATTCTCCTCCTTCATAACTAGCATTACTTACCAGGAATACAGACGGGGGCCAACACTCATATGGGGGTAGGACCAAAGGATGTATTCTTGCCTGAAGCATTTAGCTGAGTGGTGGTTTTAAAAGTGCTGCTAGCATTCCATATAAAAGAAGCATTTCTCATGGCACCCCCTTTTAACATAACTAGGGGAGTCAGATCTGAGCAACTTCCATTAACGTCACACAAGACCCATTGATCAAAGGGATTAGAGTGTGTCTGCATATTAGGGTTTTGATATGTCCAATTATGTCCGGCAGAAGTGGCATTAAAGGAAGTACTAATATAGGGAGAAAAAGGTAAAATACCCTTTAACAGCCCATGCCGCCTTATATGCTTGACATCCTGTCTATGGGGGCAGGGTATCATCCCTGACTCTTGTGCATCTAGGTGCCCAATGTGGTTGTTGAGGGATGCTGAGGTTCCCCCCTTGGTCGCATAGCAGGCCAAACACCCCTCATCCAAGTCCCATTAGCTCTATCCCCACCACTTCTTGATCTATCTAACCAGGCTGCAGTCTGATTATACAGGAGGATACAGTCACCTGTCATACTAATATTTCTAACCACATGGAAACATAAGCTCCCTTTCAAGGTGATACTAAAATTTCCTTCTACAGGACTGATATCCTGATCTTTGGGGAGAAAAGGAAACCCTATCATCACTTGTATCTGACGTTTCCAAGTCTGTCTCTCTACCCTTTTTTTTTTTTTTTTCTGATCTCTCGGATCTCTCCTCCTGGAGGGTCTCTAAGGCTGCTTGCCCCTCCTCCACAGCTTTACAGCATCTTTGATCCTCCAGGCAGCTCCGTACGAGCTTCCATACTGGCCTAACCCCCGATTTTAGTGTGCCTTGTTCCCATACAAAATCTAAATCCTTTCCCAACTTATCCCAGCATGCCACGGTTAGATTTCCTGATACCGTAAACCATGGAGCGACAGTATCACATTCACTCAGAATTCTAAGGTACTCCTTTTAATTTTAAGGTTTTTAGACAAAAGCAGCTCCTGAAGAGCCAGAAAAATTGGGTGTGACGACAAAGCGCCCATTTTTGCTTCCACTTCCCGCTACACGAAGCACTCGCTCTCAGCTTGTCACTCTGTGAGCCTGTCTTGCTCAGAACCTGAGACTTTATTGCCGCTTCCTTTCGCGGTCTTTATAGTCCCACCTTACCTTGGGAACTTACCACTTGCTCAGAACCTGAGACTTCATTGCCGCTTATTTCTGCGGTCTTTATAGTCCCACCTTACCTTGGGAACTTTCCAGCGCTGCCCTGACTGCAGGGGTTCTGCACTCTGAGGTTCCCCGTACGGGCCACCACTTGTCGTGTCCGCCTCGACCAGCAAGGAAGACACGACCCCGTGAGAGTTCTTCCTCAAGCAGTTTATTCAGGAACCTTGAAACATCTGACCGCGGGGAGACCCTCCCACAGGCTTAAGTACTCCTAGCCAGCCAATCTCAGTGAGCCACGTGGGCAAAGCAGATAGGCTACTCTAAGTCGAAAACAGGCCTCTAGAACAGGCATAGCCAAATAAGGACTTGTTTATCACAGAGAGCGCTCGCCAGCAGACTGGCAGAAGGCAAAAACCGGCGCCATCTTTAAGGCGTGGCACATCGCAGCTCTCCACACTCTATGAAGTTGACACAGCTTGTTTATATAAAGCCACAGATTCCCCAAGCAGGTGTAGAAATGTTCAAATATTCTGAAACCATGACCACAAAACTATACTTTTTCTTATGTGGTTTTTGGACAAGTAAATCCAAAACTCAGCTGTACTCAGAAGGTAAGGATGCAGAATAAAATATATATAAATACATTTTACTCTTGCCCTTTTCCCTACCAGTAGTACACAAGCATGATGAGAGCAAAGAACCTCATTTGTTTTATTTAAACTTGCACACTTAATGCCTAGATTATTGTTTGACATATTGTAGGAACTTAAAAACTGTTGCTGAGGGAATGAATTTTTATCATATACTAAACTTGTTTGCTTCCCTATGTTTACTGTTCAACTTATTTATCTGTGCATTACTGAGAAGTAGAATAACAGAAGAATAACTCTATGACATACTGCAATTGCCTGTAGGGAAAATAGGATTTTTTAAATTCAAATTTCATATGATTTATTTACATTATAAAACTCTATCTGGCACCAGAAAGGCAAAGGGCTATTGACATTTTAATTTATAGATACCTCTTTATGAGAAAAGGTTGGTTACAACTGGAAATGATTGGAACAGAAAATATAGCACATGGATATAATGTATTTCAGTTTTGAAGTTGAATTCTCTCTACCATTGGGTAAGTAATTGACCCAGGTTTAGCTTCCATAAGATAACTCCTTATTTATCACTCATGTCAAGCCCAGGGTGAACCAACATTGAGCTTCCCATTATGCAAAAGTGGATGCACAGAGGATGAAAAGATTCCTCAGAACTGAAATTCACTTGAGTCTCCAAGGGCTCAGAGGCATGCTCCTCTGGCATAAAGAGCCTCAGGGAAACAGCAACCAACTGAGACCTCTGCAGTTATTTACTTGTAACTCAAGGACATAAGAACACAGATATAGAAGAAATGTACTTTGACACATATCATGCTGGAGTTTTTTGACAGAGCTTGAATAGGATGGTTTGTTGGATGACACAGGTCCACATAGTAGAAAGAGTCTTACTGGGGAAGAGGAGATAGAATGGCCAAAGTGAATAACTCTGACAGTACTTTTAATTTTTCTTTTGTCCTGCATATGCTGGTGTAAATTCCAATTGTTCATGTAACACCATGGGAACTGCTGCACACGGCCTCTTCCTTTTCACACTCAGGTTCATTCTCCAGTTTGTCTATTGTCTTCCCACAGCCAAGATTTTAGTGCAAGGTTGTGAAAGTAATCCTATTATCCATTTCTTTCCTGAATGTGCAGATTTAATCTTGGATCTTTGGGGCAGTGAAATACAGAGAAGATATCTCACAGTCTCTTGAATATAAAGTAAAAATTTATAGAATAGTCACATACGAATATTATTTATCACCTCTCAGTTATGTAAACATATGGATGGTGTGTAAGTTCATTGCATTTGAAGTATCAGTCAAATGGAAGAAAACTAGAGATAAACTTTGCTGTATAATATAATAATTTACAAGCTGAATAAAGATGAAAATAAGAACTAAGAAATCACAAACTCATAGAGCTGGGTGTAATGGCCCACAGACACAATCTCAGCACTCATCACAGAGACAAATCTATAGAAGTCAGCTTGATCTACACACTGAGTTCAAGCCCAGCCTGTGCTATGTAATGAGACCCTGTCTGTAAAAACAAAACAAAACAAACAAACAAAAAGCCAAAAATCCCTGGCTATAATTCACTGATCAGATTAGTTTGAAAAGTTAATTGTCTTCTACTGAATACATTCCCAGTGAAAAATACATTTTAAAAAGAAATAAATAAGAATATAAATCACAAATTTATTATAACTCAATACAGAAATGTAAATAAATATTCATCTGTCAAGTCCCAAATGACAGGAAAATTACAAGAATTAATTATATGAAAAATAATTTTAGTAGTAAAAATTAATAAATAACCCATTAAGTACTAATCAAAGGAAAATGTATTGACTATTTAGAAATAGTCTTAAAAATTGGGGGTTTTCTGGGGCCAAAGGTCTAGCTCAGCTGTAGTGCTGCCTAACTGGCAGGTGTGAGGTGCTGAATTTGATCCTTTGTTCAGGAAAAAAAAATTGTGTTTCTGTTTTTGTTTTTTTTTTTTGGACAGGATTTTGCTATGCTCTTTAGACTGTCCTCGAAAACACTACATAGCCAAACTGCTCTCTTAACTCACGGTAATCCTCCTGGCTCTGCTTCCCCAGTGCTGGGATTATAGGCATACACAAATTTGCCTAGCTTAAAAACTATTTTTTAATTAAAAGTTTTGTATGATATAAACAGGAAGAGGAACTTACTTTCCTTGAAAAATAATGTATAACTAATTTAGGAACGAAAAGAAATATACTAATTAATTTAATTCATTAAAATGACTAAGATTACAGGTGCTCAATATAATTCTGAAAATTATATTCAATTCTATAGATCAATGTAACTTGAAAACACCAATTTATTATAGTGTACTTAATCATATTTTCAATTAGAAAATTTAAATATTTTTAAGTAACATGAAGAAGTTGTGATATTCTATTTTCTATAATTTTCAAAAGAATCAAGACTCAGTGTTAAAGAAGCTAGTTGGTAAATTGGCTGTCAAATACAAAGCTTTGAGCGATATTTAAAATACTATATAGTAGAATGAAATAAAATATTGTGTTATTTCTAAGTTAATGTATATTCATGTGGGTACTAAAATATTTGGCACAGTCGTTGTTGAACTGATTTGGTAGGGACAGCTTACCATAATGATGTTATTTGGTCTTGATGTTTTATTTTAAAAGATTATTTAATTGGGCCGGAGGGTTAGCTCAGTGGTTCTGGCGCCTGCCTCGCAAGCGCAAGGTCCTGAGTTCAATTGCCGGTAACCACATATAATGCTGGGTGTGGAGACACGCCCACCAACAATCAACACCGCATACCACAATGCTGGACGTGGTGGCTCACGCCTGTAATCCCAGCACTCGGGAGGCAGAGACAGGAGGATTCCTGAGTTTGCGGCAGCTTGCCTGGGCACCACAGTGAGCTCAGGGCCAGCCTGAACTGTAAAGTGAGACCCTGTCTCAAAAAAAAAAAAAAAGATTATTTAATTAATGAAAGGACCCCTTTCATTAGAATAAGTAAGATATTTGAGAAGTTGTCATTTATTACTTACTGCATTACTACTTACTTATTGCCTGTATTTTAAGTTTTATATAAAACAAAATATATTTTTCTGTATGCTTTTAATACTATGAATCTTAATGAAATAATTGGGTATGACTGATTTTGTGAATTAATAATACTATATATTGAATTTATCTTTTTAGTTTTCCTGACTACTAGTGAATTTAAGCATGTTTCTTAAGTTTTATGACTCTTATGTTTCCCTTTTTGTTCATAGTGTGTTCAAATCTTATACACCAAAAATTGTACTTGTCTGTCTTTTTATGAGAAATAACCTCCATTTTACTTCATATGTGCTAATAATTGCTGCAAAGCTGTACACTGAATTATTCTGTTATCAATATCATATATCAAATTTCCACATGTACATGCATGTTTTACCATGAAAACTTGTGCCAGGCAATCTAAATAGTCCAGGAAGATAAGATTCAACACTATTGCCATAAGGGAGCATGGATTCAACTTGTCTGTGAGTCAAAACGTGGGAGAGATATCAGTGCCAGTATAAATAGTGTAGGACGTTAGTGAGAAGTTGGTTCTTAAGAGCAGTCATATAACTTTAAGCATTCTAATAAGCTACAGATAAAAGCAACTTCACAGTATTAATCATACATGGATACATTTTCCTTTGTTAGCATATAAGTGATTGGAAAAAATGGACATGGTTTCACAAATCTAAGTAATCATGAAAAAAGTTTTAAAGTGTTTTTTTTTTCTTTTTCCTTATTTTTGTTTTCCTCCTGGACTTTTTACTATCCATATTAGCTCTACAAAGGGTCATTTAGATTACCCTACACATCATTTTTTTTTTTTTTGAGACAGGGTCTAGCTTTGTAGTTCAGGCTGATTCTGAGCTCACTATTTAGCCCAGGCAAGCCTCAAACTCAGCAATCCTCCTGCCTCTGCATCCCGAGCGCTGGGATGACAGGCGTGAGCCACCATGCCCGGCACTGTGGTATGTGGTATTGATGGCTGGTGGGCATGAGTCTCCATGCCCAGCATTGTATGTGGTCACTGGGATCGAACTCAGGACCTTGCGCTTGCAAGGCAAGCACCGGAACCACTGAGCTAACCCTCTGGCCCCGTCTACACATTATTTTAATATATCAAGATAATGACATACTAATCTCCAAAACATATTGCATATATGAACATGTATCTTATCTTTTTTGCTGTAGAGTTAATTCTAAATTTTACATATAGTGAAAACAGAATGTTTATTTCCTTTTAAATGTAACAGAATGCTTATGAAGCAATTTAACACTTGTTTATTAGTATTTTAACATCTGTTTAACAGCCAGGTGAAAAATATTTTTACATTAAAAAAACATTTTTAGAGTTAGATATTTTTCTTAATATGAAATGAGCAAGATGTAATAGCCTCTGGAGCTCAAATTGAGCCATGCCTTGAACTGAACAACCTGAATGTAGACTAATTTATTACTAAAAATCATAGTTTGCCAATACTTTAAAAATTAGATAGCATGCGATAACTGTTATATAACCAGTAAAGTTGACCCAAAATTGTTTTTATATTAATCTCCCTTTTTTTAAGAAAAAAAATCTTGAAGTCAAATTTACCTAAGAAGATAGATTACTGGGTGAATTGTGTCCATTAAGTAGTTCTTATATCAGTTTTCACATTATAATTCATGACTTATGTGAAGGCCAGTGTGATTTCTATTATTGGAATGGCAATTTATTTCAGGGAAAGAATGACTAGCAACTCTTATATGGTCTGTGAGCTATGGCAGTAATAATAGGGAAACATTCGCATGGTCCATTTACAAGATGAGATTGCCTCAAGTCCATCTGATTACACATAAGTGGTTATTAGAATAAGTCTTCAAACATGAGTCATAAGAGAGCTACAAATTCTTAAGCCATCTATTTTCCAGCCATTTTATGAGAATTGTAGTTTCACGCATATTGGGCACTTCATTGTCATTGACTTTGAAACAAAAATAAATGGCACATTCAGCAACTAGTTACAGACTTCTTGGTTCAAATGTCAATGCACCTTGCACTATTAAACATGAAATATTAGAAGAGGAAAATAGTTATTAATAACAATCATTTTCTTTTTGACTTCACAAAATAGAAATGTTAATTCACTACATATTTTAGAAGTTATTATAATGTTCTATGGATGGAGATTTCTTTATGTAAGACAAGTACTTGTGTTTGCAGACACTTTAGAGTTGTTTTGTTGAGCCCATGTGCAAAAATCCAGATCCTTGAGATTGTCTTTGATCAGTCATTCTCTTTCAAGACCTCTCAACCCACCGTGATCCTAAAGCAAAGTGAACTCACCGAGAATGACTCGTGGAATAGCAGAGAGTTCCTGTGGTTTGAGAAAATCTTCCCTTGCTTGAATAAAGAGATATTGAAAACTATCAGTGAATAGAACCTAAGAAATCAACTGGAGTCGCTCAGAATTCTTATAGTTGAAAAGACTCTTAAAGTCGTGTTTCTCTTAATTTTAAATAGAAATTAACATTAACCAAAAAGTTCCTTTAAACATAAATTGTGGTCATTTAAAATGCATAAACATATTACGATTATTTCAGAAAATGTGAATGTTAAGTAAGTATTGGGCTAAATTTGGTAAGCATCTGTTATGTAAAGTAATGAAATACCCATAATTATATAAATGTAATTATATTATGAATAATAGGACATTCAATATACAAATTTAGCCAGGCACACTATCAGGATAAACTTTGGCAGGTAAATAAAATAAAAGCCAACACTCAGTTTTATGCTAAATACAAGGGTCAAACGGAAAGTAAAATTAATGAACATTCTTGGATGAATGAAGCCCAAACTCTTCTGTAATTCCAGAATTTGGGAAACTGAAGCAGAACTATCACCAATTTGAGGCCATCCTGGTAAACTCTGTGATTTGGAAGAAACTCTCAAGGTAAAAATCACAATAACAATTAAAAACAAAACAAAACAAAACAAAACAACAGTGAGGAAGTAGCTCACTGTGTGAATCCTCTGGTGTTAATCTTCAGTAACATTAAAAAAAAAAGCCTCCAAACTACAGATAATAAAACTCAACCTCCAAAACTACAGATAATAAAAGCCAACATACCTAAGATTATTTTCCCTGAGTTACATTATTAAGTAAAGCTACAGATTAGATATCATGACATAAGCAATAGATATAGAGATCAATGAAATAGGAAAATGCAGAACTAAATATACATGTGTATGTTGACCTCTGGGAAAAAGTAAAGGGAAATCAGTGAAAAAATTAGAGTTTTCGAGC
>PVIC010047652.1:0-13806 GCA_004025085.1 Thryonomys swinderianus | reverse complement strand
AAACCCAAGCTTTTAACTGTTGTGTCTTTTTATTGCCAACCATTGCTATTAACAAGCTCACCGACTTGCTAAAATAAGTTTTCATCCTGGTCTTTTTTTTTTTGAGACAGGGTCTCACTTTGTAGTTCAGGCTGGCCCTGAGCTCACTATGTAGCCCAGGCAAATCTCAAACTCAGCAATCCTCCTGTCTCTGCCTCCCGAGTGCTGGGATGACAGGCATGAGCCACCACGCCCGGCACTGTGGTATGTGGTACTGATTGCTGGTGGGCATGAGTCACCACACCCAGCATTGTATGTGGTTACCAGGGATTGAACCTGGATCTTGCTCTTGTGAGTCAGGCACCGGAACCACTGAGCTGAATCTCCAGCCCTCATCCTGGTCTTACACGGACTCTGTTGAGATTTTTTTTTCCAATATTCATTGATACATAGTTTAGTTTCATCTCAGTATGTTAGAAGATTAACTTTTGAGAAAGGTGAACTTCATCCACCCTAAACAGGTCAAGAACTTCTGGAAATCCTACAGTGGTCTCTCCTTACAGCAGCCTGGAAAACCTGCTTAGTTTTTTTATTTTTTCCTATCTTTCTGTGAAAATCAAGTCTGTGACTTGATTTTCCCTTATATTAGCTATGAACAAAGATGCATTTCAAACTGAAGCTTCTCACTTCTCCTGCTACCAGCACCACAGTGTGAAAACCAGATTCATCATAACAGCACTGCCCAACCTTCAGGGACTTCATCAACTGCACAGTGCAGCACATGAAGCTAATTTTGAGGTGGAAGAATGACTGGATACTGGGAAGAGTCCTTTCTATATTGCTGTGTAACAAATACATTTCCACTCACATGTGATTCCATACAGCTGGTGCTGCTGGGGTCACACTGAAAACCCACTGGGAGTGGGTCGCTATTGTTCTTTTTTTTTTTTTTTTTGAGACAGGGTCTCGCTTTGTAGTTCAGGCTGGCTCTGAGCTCACTATGTAGCCCAGGCAAGCCTCGAACTCAGCAATCCGCCTGTCTCTGCCTCCCGAGTGCTGGGATTACAGGCGTGAGCCACCCCACCCGGCACTGTGGTATGTGATATTGATGGATGGTGGGCATGAGTCTCCACGCCCAGCATTGTATGTGGTTACTGGGGATTGAACTCAGGACCTTGCACTTGTGAGGAAGGCACTGGAACCACTGAGCTAACCCTCCGGCCCAACTATTGTTCTTTTTATATGAGAAGAGATCATGGTGGGTGAAAGACACTGTCCCAGTGATCAGACCTGGATTCTAGTCTCACCTTGGCTCCCAGTTTGAATTTTAAATATAAAGCAGGGAGGGTAGATCAGTCTCTTGACAGTCCAGTATTTACTGATGTACACATGTTCTGTTAATGACAAGATTCCTGGGCGCCCCCATTTGGACCACAGCTATGTCCTCTACTCCGGAGCTGTGTTTTCCCTTCCTCCTTGTGTTTCCTCCCAAAGGTTCGGGATGAGAGGGAGTGTGGGTTGGCGGGAGAGGGTGTTGCTGTGCATCTCTCCATTCCTGGATGTAGATGGCTCTGACACTGGTGTGTATTTCTTGCCCGCCCTCTGCGAGATGTCACTGAGAGGCCCTCGGCCCTTATCCTCCCTTCTTCCCACAACTCTATCGGCCCCATCCTCAAAGACAACTCATGATATCTAATACTACAGATTGTGGTAATTTGGTGTTTAATTTTCACCATTGTCCATAGAAGGAAACACTTTACCATCTAGTATTCTGTCTCTGTCTCAGTTTATCCTTCACTCTCTTCCTACCTCTCTCTCTCTCTCATGCACATGGACAACAAATGTTTCAAATACCACATTCAACTTGTACTATTCCTAATACACTGGCACTTCCTATGTTCTTTTGTAGTTATTGAATTTTTTCAATTTATTTTTTATTAGTACGTGTTTACTATATATAGTGAGCATATTCATTGTGGGGAATTTATACTTACACGTAATATATCACAGTTCTTTTATTTCCCATTCTACTCCCTTCAACCTTTCTTCCTTTCTTTTCTATTGAATTTAAAAAAAAATTAATCACATCTCACAAAATTTATCTCACATCAGACTTTAATAAATCACACTTCCTTTTTTTTTTTTGAGACAGGGTCTCACTTTGTAGTTCAGGTTGGCCCTGAGCTCACTATGTAACCAGGCACGCCTCGAACTCAGCAATCCTCCTGCCTCTTATCTCCCGACTGCTGGGATTACAGGCTTGAGCCACCAAATTGGCATTTGTGGTATGTGGTGCTGATTACAGGTGGGCGTGAACCACCACGCCCATTATTTTTGTATGTGGTTATCCGGGATCAAACAAAGAACCTTGTGTTTGCTAGGCAGGCACTGGAACCACTGAGCTAAATCTCTAGCCCCACACTTCCCTTTTTATACATAGAACAAGTTCTACTCTTTCTTCCCCCAAACTTATCATAATTTGTAACTCTTAATTCGTGTGATTGCTTGTTTAACAGTTCCCTTACTTGCTCTGGCTCACTGTAAGCTTTAGTAGTGTAGATTTTGCTCATCCTTGAAGTTTTAGAGAGTATCCTGACATCCAAATAATAATGAAAGTTTCATATTTATTAAAATAGTGAATAGGCAAATGAACATGACAGTTTTCCCTGCATCTCCATCCCTACCTTAGACTCCATCATACTTCTCAAGTCTAAAGTTTGCATCTTGATGCGGAAGTTTGAAGCTCAAACATGTTGGAAGTGCTTCCTGCCATAACTAGTGAAGGACCCATCAGTGCTTTCTCCCTGCTGCATCTGTACTGGATCGTGCCAGAGGGTCAGTGCGTCTTCCAGAAGGGAGGCTGCTGTCTTACCAAGCTGAGGGCACGTGCCTCCCTCCAGGGTCTTCAGGTGCAGGACAAACCTCTGGAAGAAAGAGGACACCGGGGTTTTCTGACCACTGGTCACTTGTTTTGCCCACACCACATGAGTTTATCTTCTACTTCCTGAGGTTACTTTGCTAATTCCTGAGGTTAGGTCCCAGGCCTGTAAGGCCTCATTCTCTATGACCAGTTTATAATGCTATGAGCTGTCTTCAACTAATAACCTGGTTATTAGCCTTACACAGTATTTGTTTTTTGGGGGGAGGTGACTCTTAAAGACTTCAGAATAACATGTTTAATGATAAAATCATTCAGCATCTTGACAAACAAAACTAAAGGATTATCTCAGTACCACCCCAATAAGTCTGATCTCTTTTCTACTCTATCACAAATTGGCTTCATTTGCTATTTTACTGGGATAAGAAAGAAGAAACTCATAACTGGGAGTATCCACCAGGCAACTTCCCAAATTCTTTTTTTTTTCTTTTGAGACAGGGTCTCACTTTGTAGTTCAGGCTGGCCCTGAGCTCACTATGTAGCCCAGCAATCCTCCTGTCTCTGCCACCCGAGTGCTGGGATTACAGGCGTGAGCCACCACGCCTGGCAGTGAGGTATGTGGTATTGATGGCTGGTGGGCGTGAGCCTCTGTGCCCAGCACTGTATGTGGTTACTGGGATTGAACTGAGGACCTTATGCTTGCAAGGCAGGCGCCGGAACCACTGAGCTAAGTCTCCAGACCCCAAATTCCTCTTACCCTCCCACAATTCCATGTCACTGATGCAGTAGGAATACAAACCAAGAACTGGAGGGCAGCAGCAAGATGTAGAGACGGTAACTTCCCATTCACTAAACCAAGTCATATGGGACTTGGAGATAAATATTCAAGCAGTTTAGATAAACAGAAACAACTAAGAAGGGCATCCAAGAAAATGTTCCCCTTAACCTGCTTTTCATCTGATAAAGGCAGAAGAAGTACAGAAATGGAACACAGCATGTTTAAGGGACTGTTGGCTTGTGGCAGAAGGAAGGAAGGACAGATACATATTTGAAAACTTTATAGTATAAAATGATTCATTTTTTGAATGTCTTGTTATGTGAACCACAGACTGTGGGCAAATTTACAAAGTATTTAAAATGAGACCTTCCACAAATTCCAGAAAGTTAGATAAAGAGTAGTGCCATGGAAAAAAAAAGATTTATGCTATTTTTTCCTTTAAAATGAGTATTGAAATTAGAATGCCTTGACACCAAGAAACCACATGTGAATTATAGGCATGGAATTTTGAGTATTTAAAAATTTTGAAAGACCTGAATATTTTGAAAGGTATTTTGAAAGACTTGAATATTTTCCTTTTGACACTTAATAAAAATACTTTCACATTTATTGCTGAAGTAGAATATAATGCTGCATACAGTATTAATCACATTTGGTATAATGAAAGAAGTACTGCTGTATTTATCATACTATTATTTTGTTTGTTTGTTTGTTGAGACAGGGTCTCACTATGTAGTCCAGGCTGGTCTTGAAACTAGGATCCCCCTGCTTTAGCCTCCTGAGTGATGGGATTACAGGCATGTGGCACTATACCCACAATATTATTACTTTGAATTTGCTGTTTATGTTTTGATTACCTTTAATCAGCTAGAGAAATAGCTAATGAATAATTTTATGTATATTCATTGCTTCCACATTCCATAAATAAATCAAATATGACAAAGTAATGAGCCAGCAGAATTTACTTAAATTCGCCTATCTTTTAACTGAAGGCGTTTTTTTTTTTTTTTTTTTTTTTTTTTTTTTTTTTTTTTTTTTTTTTTTTTTTTTTTTTTTTTTGAGACAGGGTCTCGCTTTGTAGTTCAGGCTGGCTCTGAGCCCACTATGTAGTCCAGGCAAGCCTTGAACCCAGCAATCCTCCTATCTCTGCCTAACTGAAGGCATTTTTAACAGCAGATCTTTTACAGTATCTATTCCTTATTTTTAAAATATTTTAACTAGTCTTATGGCAGATAAATCTGTTTCTCAAGTGTGATGGTCTCTTGGGAAATAAATATTTCATCTAAGTTTTATTGACTATCATTGCTTATAAAAAAAGAAGTATGTTGGACTGGAGGGTTAGCTCAGTGGTTCCGGTGCCTGCCTCGCAAGTGCAAGGTCCTGAGTTCGATCCCTGGTAACCACATACAATGCTGAACGTGGAGACTCACACCCACTAGTAATCAATACCACATACCACAGTGCTGGGCGTGGTGGTTCACACCTGTAATCCCAGCACTTGGGAGGCAGAGACAGGTGGATTGCTGAGTTCCAGGCTTGCCTGGGCTACATAGTGAGCTCAGAGCCAGCCTGAACTACAAAGCGAGACCCTGTCTCAAAAAAAAAAAAAAAAAAAAGAAGAAGAAGAAGTATGTTTCATCACCTCAAAGTGTATTTGATTAAAAAGTTCTGTTTTCAAATTTTAAAAAAATTGAGCAAATGAGTTGGGGAGCCTTTTGTTCAAACTTCAGTAGGTGCAAGGAAAAGATCTTATGTTTAGTACAGTATGGAGATTCTGATCAGAGTAGAGTGTCTCACTTTGAGTGACTGAACTTTGTTGCACTATTGCTGTCTACTGCCAACTTCACGCTACACTTTGATCCTCAGGGTCACTGAAAGGCTCTGATCTCTACTCTCCTCTGCCTTTGCCCTTTAGACAAAAACAGATTAACATCCTCTTTGAGCCCTCAATGTTGAACTTTCTATCATTATTTGGGCTTTAGCTTTTCTTCATTTTATGTTATTTTTTAGCTTTTCATTTTATTTTAGCTTTTTTTTTTTTTTTTTTTTTTTTTTTTTTTTTTTTTTTTTTTTTTTTTTTTTTTTTTTTTTTTTTTTTTTTTTTTTTTTTTTTTTTTTGAGACAGGGTCTTGCTTTGTAGTTCAGGCTGGCCCTGAGCTCACTATGTATCCCAGGCAGACCTCAAACTCAGAGATCCTCCTGCCTCTGCCTGCAGAGTGCTGGGATTACAGGCATGAGTCAGCACGCCCAGCACTGTGGTATGTGGTACTGATTGCTGCTTGTGTTATTGCTGTATGTGGTTATCCGGGATCGAATCAGGGAACTTGTGCTTGCTAGTCAGGCACTGGAACCACTGAGCTAAATCTCCAGCTCAGTAATTATCTTTTGTTTTTTCCCAACTACCTTCAAAACTATCCCACCCCACTAAGGTATCGTTCAACAGTAGTTGGCTTTGGGCCAGTCAGTAAGTGCTCAGTGGGTTATCAGTCATAGACTTAGTTGCATATTTAGTGAGATAACGCTTTTCCTAAGGACAAAGGCATTGAGGGAGGAGGCAGAACTAAGGAGGAAAATAGGAACTTCCGAGGAAAATAATAATCTTAGGAATGGACATTTGTGGGCTGATAACGTTACTCCATTCTGGGTGATGTGAAATGAGGCCAACTGAATGGACACATGCTATCAAACAGGGCTCACTTCCACCATGGCCAAGGCACCAGCGATCACTGTCTCACGTGCGGAGAATCTTCTCATTTTTCTCTTTGCACCTGTTGTCTTTGTAACTGATGTTGGTGAGTAAATAACCCGCTTGCCTGGGAAAGAGGCTGCTGGGAAGTTTCCCAGGGTCACTGACCAACACCAAGGATTGGCAAGACTTCCAGTCCAGAGAGAACCCTGTGGCACGGCTTCTGGGGAGAACTGCCCACACCAGAGCATTCACATCACCCCCCCCTTGTCACACCAAGTTCTCTTGCCCCAAAATAAACTCTGTGAAGCACTAAAGTTAAGTCACCATCCAAAGATTATTCTGCCTCTGACTACAGACTATTACTCCCCGAAGGAAATGAGAAAAGTCGGTGGTGTTTTATATGCTGTCAGCACTATTCTGACAGCCTCAATAAATTTCCTTTCAGACATTTAATATATGATATCAAGCCCGTCTTCTCTGCTCCTACTCAGAGTGCATTACATCTGCCAGACCATATTTGGCCCTGCAAAGGATATACTATACTATTACCTTTAATTATGGTATCCAGACAATTCATAATAGTCTAAAACCATAAAGCTATAAAGCTGCAGTTGGCCCAAGGGCCCTATTCCTTGTTCTAGAAAACTAGAGGAGCCCTGTAGTACAGCAGTCTTAACTGCTTGTCTATATCCTACACACTAAGGATCTTTCAAGTTGTCCTCCTATCCTGGCACAAGCTTTTACCAAATCATTAGGAGGATGTGGGGTTCAAGACATAAAGGCAAAAAAGGATGGGTTATTTAATATTAAACTGACAGGAAATGGCCAGGGCCCATGTGTTACTGCTTTCACTTGGGCAAAAGAGGATAAATTAATTGCTTTATACAAATTCCTCCTGCATTCTTTAGGAAAAATTTTTCCGTGAGAGCTCAATGACCAAAAAGGCTGATTTGGGGCTCAACAACTTTGACATTGTCCCTTAAAGAAATGAAGTAATTGAGTAAAGTGATTTCCTCTTAGAAAAAAAAAGATCACTTATAATAATATAGCTACAGAAAATAGTCTCAGTAGACTCATCACACTGGAATCCCCTCACAGTACTGACTTTTTCCTTGCTCAGAATCCCCAGGTTTTTCTTTCCTTCCACATGTTTTAGGGACAAGATTTACTTACCTGGAAATTTCTGCCCTTATTCTCCAGTTTATCCAAGTAGTAGCATTTTGGGGGAAAATAAAACAATATTTAAGGGCCCTAAAGGGGATGGAAGTCAATTGAAGAAGCTAAACACAAGCAAACAGTAGAGTTAAAGGCATGTGTACACTCCTGGGGAAGAATTCCTAAGGGTAAGGAGGTCAGCAGCAGCGTCTGATGCAACAAAAAGATCAAGTCAGAACAAGAGTGGGAGAGGTCACTGTCTGCTCTGCACTAGGTTGTCAGGGGCTGTGTCCAGAGCAGCTTCTACAGAGGGGCTGGTGAGGACCTGTGAACGTGGGATCCAAGGTGAGACGCGGTGAAGGAGACAGACGGCTGGGTGGTCAGGGGAAGGGGAGGGACGGGAAGTTGAAGCGGGGAGACCCAGGAAGGGAAGGCTTTCCTTTTTGATGGCAGTGAATGGAACAGATTTATAGGACACAAAGAGGAGCCCAAGGATGGAAAGTAATTATCAAGACAATATATTAAATATTGGATGAGGAACGATCTTGAGTAAAAATGTAAATGAAATCTCTGCACCACATACTTCCTGTGCCTTCTCTGCCCCCTCCAAGGGGAAATATCCGTGCATTAAGGTATCTTGGGCTTCAGAGTGTTTATTTTACTGTGCTTGAGGTGTGTGCCTTGGAGAAACAGGAGACAAAAGACGTACACAAAAAAAGAGCATCACTTGATTTTTTTAAAAACCAGTCTTCAATAAATGCTCTTAATTGTCTCGTTTGGAACATATTCCAGGACTGCTTCTCTACAAAAAAGATTACTGATATTGGCGCTAGGTTCCAAGTCCCAGCAGCAAGTCAAAACCTGTTCCTTTTAGCAGTCAGGATAAAATTTAATATCCTTCCTTGGGAAAGCCTGCACGTACAGAGCTTTTCATTGCTAAGCTCAGGGAAGGAAAATACCAGCAGCTTTCTCTGAGATTTTCCTGACGATAAAGTTTCCAGTAGTGCTGCCTTCTGTTTTCTCTGCCTACCTATAAAGTCGTACACTGTACAAGCTTCTTAATCTTTCGTGACCTTACAGGAGGTAATACCTACCCCATAGTATTGTGGTAAGGATTCAATGAACTATTTACAACAGTCCCACTGAGATAGTAAGTACTCTTGAAGTCCAACTAGTACTATATTCCTAATTGAACTAATAGTAGGGATAGTATTAAGCTGTTCCAGGTTATAAGGATTATAAATGCTTTCAGGTTAACTCAGATAATAGTGCGTTATTTTAAGAGAATACCAGAAAGTTAGGAATAGAGGAAACTACTTAGCACAACACTAGGTCTTCTTAATGGCTGAAGGGTTGGAAGACTTGGAGTCCTATCTGTCCTTCTTACTTGGCTAGCCCTACTGACATCTTTCCCTCTCGTGGTTCTGCTCATGTATAGCTGCTGCTGCTTCCAGCCTTCGGTTGCTGCTTCTTTTCCATATGTTTCTAGGCCTCTGCCCACTCTCCAGTGTGTCTACCTGGACCAACACACTTACTGAAGATCACACAGTTAGATAAAGCAGGATTTGAATCACAGTCACTCCCTTGGGAAATGATTACTATATAAGTTAACATGCATATAATGAAGATAATTTCTAGTTAGATTTGCTTATTTAAAAAATCCTCTATCCTTGTGTAAATTTAAATAGACTTTATTGTTAAATTTTATTGGGCACCAATGTGCCTTTAAACTACTTGTTACTTCCTAATCTAAGGAAAGCAGGAAGTTGGTTCTAAGATCAAGGTTGGGGCAATAGGATTTGGTTCAAAATATCTTTTTTTTCTCTCTCTCTTTTTTCCTTCTGAGAGTTTGAAAACCTGACTTTTGCCCTTTTTATTCTCCATCCTTGCCAGGAGAGGACTGGGTCCCCAATTCTACTGTTTTTTTGGTTTTGTTTTGTTTTTCTTTTAAGATTCTCCCTCAGCTCCCAAGACCCATGAGGACTGAGCTTCATTTGCTCAGTGTCCCTATATAGAATTAGGTATAAATAAATGAATCTGATATCAAAAACTGACACTGTAATGGACTTTAGTTCATACGTTATTCTCTCACATAACTAATCCATGAGGGCTACCATTGCTTTAAGGGGGTAAATATTACAAGTGTAACCAGTTATAGCTGGTCCAGATTTTCTTTCTCTTTAAATCATGGTACATAAAATTCTACCTATTGTGCTGACTTAAAGAAACTTTCTTTAGGAAAAAGAACATAATCTATTTTCCTGAGTATTAAGAGAAATCAAGTCTCATCATAGTTTTACCATTTGCAAGATTTGTGTACATTCAGCCCTCTCTATCCTCTCAAAGCATTTGTTGGCTTTTCTTGCATATTGGTAGGAAGTGAGACTCTTGAAATGAGGATAGCTTTGATTAGGCGCTAGCAGATAGGTTCACATGAGACTGGCAAAGTTAAAGGTAAGTTCAGAAGGCTTCTCATGGGAGAACATTTCGCTCTACCAAAAGGGACATCACAGGAAGAGCTGAGTAGATGTCGTTTTTGTGTTCTCCCCCTGGCCTCTCTACCATATCCTACAGCTTCCTTTCAGAAATCAGTTCTAGGTTGTTTTTGTTTTCTAAAATCTCACTTCTCTTGATTCTCATGGACTAACCACCTGGGCGTGTTTAATACACAGTAACCTGATGCAAACCATTTGAACACCTTGGAGGGTCATAACCACATGCTTGTGCATTGAAAAAAAGGATATGCACAAGGTTTTTTTTGAGACAGGGTCTCGCTTTGTAGTTCAGGCTGGCTGTGAGCTTACTATGGAGCCCAGGCAAGCCTCGAACTCAGCAATCCTCTTGTCTCTGCCTCCCGAGTGCTGGGATGACAGGCGTGAGCTACCACGCCCAGCACTGTGGTGTATGGTATTGATTACTGGTGGTCGTGAGTCACCACACCTAGCATTGTGTGTGGTTACTGGGGATCAAACTCAGGACCATCACTTGCGAGGCAGGCGCCAGAACCACTGAGCCAAATCTCTGGCCTTGCCCAAGATTTTGAGATATGTTCACAGGAGCTTTATAAGTAAAGTATTCCAGAACTGTAGAATATTAAAGCTAAGGGTTATTCCCTCGTTAAAGGGTAAAAAGCAATGCTATTTTTAGGAAAGTTTTTTTTTACTTTTGGGTCTAATATTTGGGAGTTGCATAGGAGAGCTGTTTAATAAAAACCATGATACTGACAGTAAGTCATATGCTTTAATAGACCCAGGCAGAATTGCAAATTTTTGGTGGGTAGTATACTGAGAGATACTGTTTCATTCCATAATTTGTTACGGATTTAAGATTTCTGAAAAAGACCATCTCTATAAACTCTCATGGATTTTGCAGAGGTATGAGGCCAGAAAATGAATAATTCCCAACTCTTACTGTTTGGTTACTAGCCAGTGTGCCTGGCTTAAGCTGCGTACATGCTTTCTGAAGGGAACCCTATAATCATTCAGCATTTACAGACTAATTCATTCCACTTGTGTGAGCAATATTACCTTTTACTTTTCCTGTAACAAAATCCCTTTCATTCTTTCCTCCTTCCTTCTATTCTTTACATTCCTAGTCTAAATTGCCTCAAAACAAGTTGTTTACATAGTGATGAGGAGCAAAACATTTACTTAGAGAGTCCTGGGAACCTTGACTCTGCTGCATTATGGATAAATCATTTCCTTACTAGAGGAAGTAGGAAATTATAGAACCACCTTGATTAACATTCTCCTATTATTTCTAAGTGAACTCAAAGTTGACATTATTAGGGAGGATATAAAATTTATTACAGATTAAGAATATTACCATTCATGAATGTGGAAAAGCTGTGACACAATGTTATTGGATACTGGATAAAAGATGGCTACCTTTTCGGAGAAGATAGGTTAAGGTGTTGGTCAGTCAGACAGATAAGTGCCAAACCCCAGGGCATCAATGCTTCAGGGCACTATGTGATTCTTCTGAGTGGTCACCCTATCTTCACTGTTTGACCTTGAGTTTCAAAGGATGGCTACCCAGAAGCAAGCAGCTGAAGCAGAGAGGCTTCCTTAAGGTGGTCCAGCCCTGTCTCTGAAATCACAGCAACACCGTTGTAAGCAGCATGTTTAACTGGATGAGTTCGATGTATCATACATCAGGTTTCTAACCATCAACATTCAGTCAAGTCCAAACTTTCTAAGTCCCGGGCTGTGGCAAGAGAAGACAGCACCAGGGGTGGCACCGTCCATTCCTGGCTTTCTAGAGTAAAGGATGGGTGAGGGAGCAATTTTTTTAAACCAAGCCCCCCATTTCAGTGTACAAAAGAATTAATCTGGGGCCGGAGGGTTAGCTCAGTGGTTTAGGCGCCTGCCTCGCAAGCGCAAAGTCCTGAGTTCGATCCCCGGAAACCACATACAATGCTGGGCGTGGAGACTCACGCCCACCAGCCATCAATACCACATTCCAGAGTGCCGGGCGCGGTGGCTCACGTCTGTCATCTCAGCCCTCGGGAGGCAGAGGCAGGAGGATTGCTGAGTTCGAGGTTTGCCAGGACTACATAGTGAGCCCAGAGCCAGCCCGAACTACAAAGCAGACCCTGTCTCCCACACACACAAAAAAAGAATTAATCTGGACACAAAATTGTGTTGAAAATGAAGACTAAAAGGCAAATACGACGTCAAGTTCGTATTTGAAAATGGGAGGAAAGAAAAGTCCTTCAAACTAGGAAGGAGAAAGCTAGAGGAAGGTTATGACCCTGGAAGCCACTCACTCTGCTACATTTTCACATTTGGCAGAGTCAGGGAGGTCCGATTTTAATCCTCTTTCTACCTCTTTGTATTTGGCTGGAAGTTTCACTAGCTATCAGGCCATCTTGAGTGTCTTCGAAGTTTTCCTTCCACTCTCATTTGGCTTTTTCTTGAGTTAGCTTTAGAACCCTCAAAAGGATCAAAATTGAAGTAAGAGGAACCTGGATGGATCAGTCTTTCAAACCGATTTTTGAGCTTTGGAACTGAATCTTTTTTCCTCTATGTGTTTTACCTCGCCGTAGAAGGTCATAAATGCGTCCCCTGAGCTGCTGTCGCCGCCTGAAGCGCCACTCCCTCCAGAAGCCGCCATTTGCCAGGCTCGGCCGCCAAGCGACCGTCAGAGAGTTTGCGTTCGTACGCGCCATTTTGAGGTTGGTCTACCGCGGCCTGACAGGTTCCTCAGGCTTTCGCTTTGCTTTGAGTTCGCCACTCAGACTGGCTAAGTGGATGACTCTGAATCCTTGGGGTTGTTAAAACGCAGATTCTGGCTGTGTCCAGGCCGAGGCGGCGGGGCTCCGGCTTGACCAGCTCCTCAGCTGACTCGTAAGGACTTGAAGGGTTTCAGGATCACTGCTGCGAGGGAAGCAGTTTGAGGGCAGAGGCCACGAAGCTAGTGTTCAAAGTTAACACGGTGTGGCTTGAATATGGGAAGGTTTTGTGTTTAAGTTTAAAGACGAAAAAGAACACTGCCTCAGTGTAGAAAAGGAAAAGTCGTCACGTATCTTCCTAATTGTAAGTATCTTGCATAACTTTCTGAGAGCCTCAACAGAATGTCTTGAGGTCATTCTTATGATTCTGAGATGTTTTGACTTTAAGGTGGATAGTCAGGGATAAATAAATATGGAAAGAAATTTCTGTAATCTTCGCATTTGCCAAATGTCTCCTTTTAAAACATTCATTATAACTCTACCATTCATATTTTCTAGTCTCTTATTTCTCAGTATGAAGAATAAATTATACCCATTGGTTAAAAGTTTGCAGTAATTTATAAAATAAGTATATAATTATCCTAATATTGCATATGGAGAAAAGTTTGCATAAGATACTTACCTCTACCCCCTAGAATTAAGAATTGTATGTTTAGTCAGGATTCTTTACTTCGGATAATGGTCTGGTCTGTATCTGAGCCCTCACATCTCCACCAAACAAATATCCTAATAATATCATCTTCAATAATTGTTCAGTACTTAGAATGTATCCTCCTTTATCAAGAAGTGGTTAAAGGGAATTTTACTTCTGCATATGTCACGTTTTGAGACCAACATTTTAGCAATGGATTAATAAAAGAACTTATTTCTATAATTAGATAGCAATTTTATTTGAGAGATAGCTTTTGAATTTTTGTGGCATATAGTGAGTAGATATAACATAAAAATGACCTTTTCTGGACCCAGCAGGAAATAATATTTGCAGAAATGATAAAGGACACAGTGGCTTCCTGGAAAATGTTGGCAGAAGACTGGGCCACACTTCTGGCAAACAATGAGTACTTAAGCTGAGTGATCATAAATATGCCTGTCCA
>PVIC010047651.1:0-15753 GCA_004025085.1 Thryonomys swinderianus | reverse complement strand
AAATGGGCTTTCCCATTATCCAAACCCAGAACTATGCGAAACCAAGCAGTAGAGTAATGTAGTAGTAACATACTATTAATCCCAATAACACACTTAATCCCAGCATCACACATTCTAGATCCAGCTACCTTTGAAAAGCCTTATCTATGACTGCGTGAGGCTCTGGGAAATATGCAGATACTACCTGTGACACATGCTGTAAAAGATACTCCACCCCCTGCACTTTCTCTCATCTCTGTCTCTACTGGGTCTCATTCTTTCCTACTACCTATGCATGAAGAAGCCTCAAGCAGTCCTAAGCATGGTATCAGTTATTTGATTTGTTTTTATTGGATACACAGATTAATGCTTCATTTTGACAAATCCACACATAATATATATTGATTACTTTTATCATCCCCATCCACACCCTTGCCCTATTATGTCCCCTAGTTTCACACTTTGGGGGTTCTCTATGTGTGTGATATATTTTATACATACCCCCCCCCAGTTTCTTCTCTTGATTCTCTTCATCCCCTCATCTTCCCTTTCTCCTGTCTATAGACTTTCTACTTCTTGTAGAAAGTCTTTTTAGATTCTACATACTGTGAACATGCAATATTTGCCTATTTTGAATCTGGCTTATTTTGTTCAACATAATGGTCTCTAGCTCCATTCGTTTCCTTACAAATTATAGAATTGCATTTTCCTTATGGCTGAATAATACTATTCTAATGATACTATCTTAATAATACTATATTGCAGCAGAAACTCCTCCCCAGTACTAGTGGGCTATGAGTGGCACATACCTCTTGCTTTCCATGATTCGGCTATGCTGTGTTATATTAGGAGTCAGAGCGAAGCCCACACAACTCACGTGGGCATGGCAGAGGGCAGACTGGGGGAGTATAACTCCTCCCCCAGTGGCTGCCATGGAGATCTAAGACCTGGCCTAGGAAGTGGCAGGGCTTCTCTGAGTTATATGCAACTGGGATCAGCGCGACCCTAATTAAAATTCTTTCTCCTGAATCACAGCCCTGCACTGACCCAGTGGGTTTCTGACCAGTTGTCCTCAGTCCCAGTACCTCTGTATTCTCCCCAAGTAAGAAAAGCAGTGCCTCATCTCTTACAGCCCTGCTTGGCACCATTATGCCAATTGTATGGCCCTGTGTCACTAGATGTCCTCAAAGCATACACTTCTTGCTGTCTTCCTATGTTCATAATCAATAAATACTGGATGTTCTTGGAGAGCTTTGTCTTTTTAGCCCAGAGCAGGTTGTATCAGTCCCAAGACTCAGCTTCCTCTCTAAGTCTGTTTTCTGTCTTAATTCTTATTAGCTCTCGGTTGTATTGCATCAGAGGGCACTGGGACACCCTCCAGGGGTCTTTGGTAACATCTCTGTTCCAGTTCCCTATACTACAATAGTTGATATAAATAATGCATTTTCTATATTTACTCATCTTTTGATGAGCAATAGGGCTATTCTATATTTTGGTTATTGTAAATTATGCTGCAATGAACTTGGACATGAAGGCGCCCCAAAAGTATGCTGAGCTTAAGTCCTTAAAATATACACCCAGGAGTGGTACAGCTACAATAAATGGTAGCTCTATTTTTAGTTTTCTGAGGAACTTCTATACTAATTTTAGCACAAATATACTAATTTAAAGTCTATCCAGCAATGCAGAAGTATTCATTTTCCACATCCTCAATGGCAATTATTTTATGGTTTATTATTTTTTCTGATAGCCATTTTTTAAAAAACGAATTCTTTATTGGTACATTTTATATACATCTCACAATCACACATAACATTGGGGAGTTTGTACCAGTATATGACACAGGTTAATTCTCATTTTTACCCATATCCCTTCCCACCCACACCTCTCCACCCCCTGTATACATGCTCTTTTATTTTCTTTCTGAATTGTATTTATTCCTTCCCCTCATTACATTCCCACTCCACATTTCCTTTGGAAATTTCCCATTCTACAAAAACTGTCATAATTTCTAGTGCTTATTTGCATCTACAGGTGCTCATATCAAAGAGAAGATCCAGTATTTGCCTGTGATCTATTTATTTCACTTAGTGTGTCCTCCAGGAGTATCCATTTGCACATATATGAATCAATCTTGTCACTCTTTATGGCATTTTTTTTGAAAAAAAATCTTGTCACTCTTTACTCCATTTCTTTGAAGAAAAAGAAAAACACATCTTCTTTATCTAGTCTCCAGTTGATGGGCATTTGGGTTGTTTCCAAGATTGAGCTATCACAAACTCAGCTGCTATGAACAAGGGTGTACATCTGTCTTTCCAATGTGATTTTTTAAATTCCTTTGGGTATATTCCTAGCAGGGAGATAGCAGGGTGGAATGGGACCCCTAGTCCTGGTTTTCTGAGAAATCTCCAAACAGATCTCCACAATGGTTTGCACAAGTCTACAATCCCACCAGCACTAGAGAAGGGTTCCCTACTGCCTACAGCCTCGCCAGCATTTATTGTTGGTTGATTTTGTAATAGCGGCCATTCTTTGTGGAGTGAGATGAAATCTCACTGTTGTTTTCATTTGCATCCCTCGAATGACCAGCAATGCTGAACATTTTTTCATATGCTTCTTAGTGGCTTTGACTTCTGCCTCTGAGAAGTGTCTGTTCATTTCAGATGCCCATTTTTGAATTGGGTCTTTGAACTTGGCGAGGCTGATCTGTTTCAGATCTTTATATATTGTAGATAATAGTCTTTGTCTGATAAACAGCTAGTAAAGACTTCTTCCCATGTTGTTGGTTGTCTTTTAGCAGTGCCAGTGACTTCTTTTGCTGTGCAGGAGCTTTTCAGTAGAATGAGATCCCATTTGTTGATTCTTTCTGCTGGTTCTTGTGCTATAGAGGATTTATTCATAAAGTCTCTGCCTAAGCCAGTGTCTCCAAGAGTTTTACCTAACCTGTTTTCTAGCAGGCTTATTGTTTGTTTTAATATTTAAGTTGTGAATCCATTGTGAATTTAGTTTTGTACACGGTGAAAGACATAGGTCTAGCTTTAGTTTTTGGCAGGTTAAAGCCGTTTTTCCAGCACCATTTGTTAAAGAGGCTGTCTTTCCTCCATGGAGGATGGTTGGCTCCTTTATCAAAGATAAGGTGGCTTAGTGTATCCAGGGTTGTGTCTGGATCTTCTAAACTATTCCACTGGTCCCAGGGTCTGTTATTTTGCCAGTACCATGCAGTTTTTATCACAGTGGCTTTATAGCAGTTTTAGATTGGGGATTGTAATACCCCCTGCCATGTTGTGGTTGCTTAGAATTGTTTTTGCTATTATAGGTTTCTTGTGGCTCCAGATGAAGTTTTGTATAATTTTCTCTACCTCTGTGAAGTATAGTGTTGGAATTTCAATTGGAATTGCATTGAATCTGTATACTAGTTGCGGGAGTATAGCCATTTTGACGATGTTGTTCTCTCTACCCCGGAACAAGGGATGTCTTTCCACTTTCTGATCTCCTTTTCTATCTCATTTTTCAGAGTCCTATAGTTTTCAGAGTAGAGGTCTTTCACCTCCTTTGTAAGGCTGATTCCTAGATATTTCATTTTTCTGGGTGCTATTGTGAAAGGGACTGACTCCCCCATTTCCCTTTCAGTGAGTCTGTTGTTTGTGTAGACAAAGGCTGTTGATTTTTGAGTGTTAACCTTATATCCAGCAACACTACTAAATTTCATAATTAAGTCTAGCAGTCTTTTGGTTGAGTTTTTAGGATCCTCTAGATAGAGTATCATATCATTGGCAAATAGTGACAGTTTAACTCCTTCCTTTCCCATCTTTATTCCTTTGATATCTTTGTCTTGCCTGATTGCTATGGCTAATGTTTCCAGCACTATACTGAACAAGAGTGGTGACAGCGGGTACCCTTGACTCATTTCTGATCTTCATGTAAAAGGGTTCAGTTTTTGCCCATTAAGTACGATGCTGGCTGTTCATTTCTCATAAATAGCTTGTATTAAATTGAGAAAAAGTCCATCAATTCCAATTCTCTGTAGGGTTTTGATCATAAATGGGTGTTGGATTTTCTCAAATGCTTTTTCTGTGTCTATTGAGATGATCATATGGTTTTTGTCCTTGAGTCTGTTAATATCATGTATTACACTGATTTATGTATGTTGAACCAGCCTTGCATCCCTGTGATAAATCCGACTTGATCGGGGTGTATGATTTTCTTGATAACTCTCTGTATTCTGTTTGCCAGTATTTTATTGAAGATTTTTGCATTAGTGTTCATTAGAGAGATTGGCCTGTAGTTTTCTTTTCTGGTGGGGTCTTTCCCTGCCTTTGGAATCAAGTTGATGGTTGCTTCATGGAATGATTTGGAGAGTACTGCTTCCCTTTCAATTTCATTAAAGAGATTGAGAAGTACTGGCATTAACTCTTCTTTAAAAGTTTTGTAGAATTCAACAGTGAAGCCGTCAGGATCAGGGCTTTCCTTTGTTGGTAGGTTTTTTATTACATTTTCAATTTCCCAGATTGATATCGGGTTGTTTAGCATTTTTATATCTTCTTCGTTCAGCTTTGGAAGTTCATATGTGTCTAGGAATCTATCCATTTCTTCTAGATTTTCCATCTTTTTGTAGTAAAGATTTCCAAAGTACGTGTTTATTATTCTTTGGACCTCCTCTGGATCTGTGCTGATTTCCCCATTTTCATCCCTTAGAGCATGGATTTGAAACTTTTCCTTTGTGTGATAAGGTTGGCTAAGGGTCTGTTGATTTTATTTGTCCTTTCAAAGAACCAACTCTTTGATTCATTGATTCTTTGTATTGTTCTCTTTGTCTCCATTGCATTAATTTCTGCTCTGATCCTTATAATTTCTTCCCTAGTATGTGCTTTGGGTTTGTCTTGTTCCTCTATTTCTAATTGTCTGAGGTTCATCATTAGATTGTTTATTTCATTTTGCTCTATTTTCCAAGGGTAGACATTCATTGCTATAAATTTCCCTCATAGAAGTGCTTTCATTGTGTCCTATAAATTCCTGTATGTTATACTGGGGTTGTCATTTAGTTGTAGAACTGTTTAATTTCTTCTTTAATTTCTTTTGTGGCCCAATGCTTGGTCAACAGAGTGTTTTTCAATTTCCCTGTGTTTCTGAGGATCTTGGGATTTCTTTTGCTATTCAGCTCCAGTTTCAAGGCACTATGGTCTGATAGTATGCAGGGGATAACTTTGATTCCTTTGCATTTACTTAAGCCTGTTCTATGAACTAGAATGTGATCTATTTTGGAGAATGATCCATGAGCAGCTGAGAAGAAGGTATATTCTCACATTGTAGGGCGAAAAATTCTGGAGGCATCTATTAAGTCCATTTACTCATAAGTTTGATTTAGCTCAAGTATTTCCTTATTGATTCTTTGTCCAGTTGATGTGTCAGTTTGTGTTAGTGAGATATTAAAGTCCCTACTACTATTGCATTCGTGGTTATCTGGCTTTTCATGTCCACTAACATTTGTTTTATATAGTTGGGTGCATTAGAGTTTGGTGCATAAATATTTATGATTGTTATGTCTTTCTCTTGGATAGTTCCCTTACAAGAATATAGTGACCTTCTTTATCTGTTTTAATCAGTTTCGGTTTGCAAACAAGATAGCCACTCCTGCTTTTTTGCCATTTCCTGTGGCATGGAGGATTGTTTTCCAACACTTTACTTTCAGTCTATGGGTTTCCTTCTGAATTAGGTGTGTTTCCTGTATGCAGCAGATTGTAGGATCTTGTGTCTTGATCCAATCTGCTAGTCTATGTGTTTTAATTGGCCCATTGAGTCCACTGACATTAATGGTTTTAACTGATATGGGCATATTCAGAGCTGCCACGTTTCCCTGTTCTTGGTTCTTTTCTTCCTTCTTTTCCCCTTTTCTGTTTAGTTTCTTCTTTGCTCCAACGAATTTGCTCTCCTGGGTCTCGTGGGTATGGAATTTTCTGTGTTTTTTTCCAAGATGTTCTTTAAAATATTTTGGTGTACAGGTTTCATATTTGTGAAGTTTTTCAGGTGTTCTTTATCATGGAAACATCTTATTTCCCCGTCTATTTTGAAAGATAGCTTTGCAGGATTCAACAGTCTAGGTTGGAGGTTGTTTTCCTGCAATGCTTGAAATACGTCCCTCCAGGCCCTCCTTGCATTGAATGTTTGTGTTGAAAAGTCTGCTGTGATCCTAATGGGCTTCCCTTTGTAGGTGATTTTCTTCCTTTCTCTCACTGCTTTCAGTATTTCATTCTTTTGTTGTGCATCTGGAACCTCGATAATTATATGTCTAGGTGTAGATATTTTTATGTCAAGGCCTTTTGGAATTCTATAGGCCTCATTTATCTGTACATCCATTTCCTTTCCTGTGAAGTTTTCTGTTGTTATCTCTGACAATAGGGGTTTCTTTTTTTTATGTCTTTTGCACTGTCTCCTGCTTCCTCAGTGACTCCAATCACTCATACATTATTTTTCTTTGAGTCATCTAGAAGCTGTTGGATTGATTTCTCATGGTCCCTTGCCCTTTTCCATAGATTATGTCTTTCCTGCTCGTTGGCTGCTATGCTGTCCTCTAGGTCTGAGATTCGGTTCTCTGCCTTATTCATCCTCTTCACAAGCTTTCGTTCTCCCTCATCATCACCTGGAGCTCTGCTTGAAGCTGTTTAAAGGTTCCTTTGCTTCTGCTATCTTGGATTCTATCATCTCGCTGATCTATTCTTTAATCATGTCTTTCACTGTGGACAGTATCCCTGTTTTGATCTCAGGGATGAGTTCTGATTTCCATTTTACTAGATCTGCTTTTGTTTCCAATCTCAAAGAGTTCTGGTGTTTGAGTTTCAGTTTGCTCTATTTCCCTTTTCTCTGAATTTCCCTGTGGTGGTGATCGTTGTGTCTGATTTTTTTGTATATTTTCTCATTTCTACTCTTTTGTTGTTACTAATCCTGTTTGTTTAATTCTTTGCCTGATGACAGGGCAATGTTTGTTGCAGGTCTCTTTCTTTCTATTATCTGGGGCCCTTTGGAAGTGGCACCTTCCTGGGTTGTCCTCCTTGAATCTGTAATGACCCTTGAGAGTTCTCAGTTCTGACACATCATGGGAGGTATTTGAACAGAACAATCACATCATCTTTTACCAGAATACAATCAGTGCCAATATCAGTACTAAACACAGTAAATAAAATGAAAAATTAATTTCTATTCTGAAGACTTTGAGCTCATGAGTTACTTCTATGTCCATATGCCAAAATTTAGAATTGATCTGTAATGTGTATACAACATGTAGATCATAAATGCACCCCCAGAAGCCTTTGGGAATAAAAGGTCACTGAAGAATCAGGGAGGTAGGGAGACAGGAGGAGAATGAAATAGGGTCAGCAGATATATGACGATCACCTAGTCTTGAGAACCTCATATATGCCAGTGAGTAACAGAGGATAAAAGGGCATATATAAAACAGTACCAACTGTATGCTCTAAGACCGCTGACTTTGTGTACCTCTTTATAATAGTACAAGAGAAGAAATAGGGCAGCCTAAGAGTCTTTTATTTCTGAGTATTAGTTCTGACAGGAAGAGAGGAGAGGGTGTGGAGACAAGAGGTGAATAGAGGGGTCTAGGAGTAGATGGCAGAACAAAAGCTAGATTCCCTTGTTTTTTTATCTTGCCTGGTCTCTCAGCACATCTCCGGTGTGGAGGGTCACAGGAAATGGCTCTGGCTCCTCTCGGGCCTGTGTTGTCACAAGGCAGCTCCGGGGTGGAGTGGGGGCTGACTGGCAGGCCTCAGTCCTCCACCCCGGGAGTGGTGCCCAGGCTCTGTATCCGAGTGCTCTCCATGCGGCTCCGGGGTGGAGTGGGGGCTGGTCGGCAGGCCTCAGTTCTCCATGCTGGGAATGGTGCCTGGGGTCTGTACCTGAGTCTTCTCCTGTGGCTCCAGGGTGGAGTGGGGGCTGGTCAGCAGGCCTGAGTCCCTATGATAGCCATATTTGAAAAGATGACTTTATGTGCTTTGGATTTGTGTTTCCCTATTAAAGATTTTGAACTTTTTTTTTGCATACCTTCATGGGCCATTTATACATCTTTCACTGAGAAATGTCCATCCAATTTCTCCATTTACTGATCGGGTTATGTGACTTTTTTGTGTTAACTTTTTGGGTATTTTTTGTTGTTTTTGTTAGCTGTCCATATACATATCTTCTAGGTGTTAAACATTTGTTTGAAAAGTAGTCACTATAGGTTTTCTAGGGGGTCTCTTCATTGCTGGTTATTTCCCTTGCTGTGTAGAAAGCTTGTAACTTGATGCATTTCCATTTATTGATTCTTGTCTTATTTCCTGTGCTTTTGCAGTCCAATTCAGGAAGACTTTGCCTATGCCTACCACATCAAGGGTTTTCCCTGTTTTTTGCTTGTTTGTTTCTTTGTTTATTTGTTTGAGACAGGATCTTGCCTTATTGTTCAGGCTGTACCTCAACTCACTATGTAGCCCAGGTTAGCCTCAAACTCACAGCAATCCTTCTGCCTCTGCTTCCCTATTGCTAGTCTTACAGGTGTAAGCCACTCCTGGCATTGTAGTATGTGATACCAGGAATTGAACTCAGGACCTTGTGCTTGCAAGGCAGACACCAGAACCACTGAGCTAAATTTCCGGCCCAACCCTTATGCTTTCTTTTAATCAAATTTCCAGGTCTTATGTCTAAATTAATGATCCATTTAAAATAGGTTTTTAGCAGAGTGAGAGATAGGGACCTAGACTCATTGTTCTATAGTGAATGTTCAAATTTCCCAGCACCATTTGTTGAAGAGGTTGTCCTTTCTCCAATGTATATTTTTAGTTCCTTTGTCCAAAATAAGAGGGCTACAGTTGTGTGGGTTTATTTCTGCATTCTCTATTCTGTTCCATTTGGTCTATGTTTCTATTTCTGCACCAGTGCCATCATATTTTTATTTTTAGAGCATTGTAGTATAATTTGAAATTTAGTATTGTGCTGCTTCTAGCCCGCTTCCTACACACACACACACACACACACACACACACACACACACACACGTACACACACACGGGATTGCTTTGGCTGTCTTGAGTCTTTCATTTTTCTATGTTAATTGGAGTTTTTTTTCTAGTTCTGTGGAGAATGGTATTGGCATTATGAAAAGGATTGCATCAAATCTATACATTGCTTTTGGTAATATGGCCATTTTGATAACATTAATTCTGCCTACACGTGAACATGAGAATCTCTTCATTTACTGATTTCCTCATCAATATTTCTTCATTGTTCTGTAATTTTCTTTATAGAGGTGTTTACCTTGGTTAGAGTGATCTCCAGGTATTTTACTTAAAGATACAGTGAATGTTATTATTTTTATGGTTCTTTAAATTGAATTCTTTATTGGTACATTATATATACATATCATGATCACACTCAACATTGAGAATTTGTATCAATATATGACACAACTTAATTCTCATTTTTTCTCATTCCCCTACCCACCCTACAACCTCCCAGCCCCTATATACATACGCTTTGTTCCCTTTGTTTAAATCACATCTTTTCTTTGCCCTCATTACTTATCTCTACCCTTTTCCCTTTGAATATTTTCTATTTCACCATATCTGTCGTACATTCTACAACTCATTTATATCTTCAGATTCTCACATCAGAGAAAAGATACAGTATTTATACATCTGTGACCTATTTATTTCACTTATGTTTGTGCTCAAGGTATGTCAATTTGAGTATAAATGACTCAAACTTATGATTATTTATGCAGACTAATACACCATTTTATTTTAAAAAAAAACACACACACACACATCTTTCTTATCCAGTCTCCAATTGATGGGCATTTGGGTTGCTTCCAAGATTGGGCTATCACAAACTGAACTGCTATAAACATGTCACTGTGATATGAATCTTTTTTTTTCATGTATATACCCAGCAGGGAAATAGCAGGATCAAATGGAACCCCTTAGTTTTTTGAGGAATCTTCACACTGACCTCTACAGTGCTTGCACCAGTCCACATTCCCACCACTATCGGAGAAGAGTCCCTTCCTGCTGCAGCCTCGCCAGCATTCGTTGCTGGTTAGTTTTGAGATAGCAGCCATGCTTTGTGGAGTGAGATGGAATCTTGGTGTTGTTTTCATCTGCATTTCTTGAATGACCAGTGATCTCAAGCATTTCTTCATATGCTTCTTGGTTGCTTTTACTTCTTCCTCTGAATTCAAAAATGGGCATCTGAAACAAACATTCTTCAGATACACAAGTAAAAGCAGCAAAGAAATATGAAAAATGCTCAACATCACTGGTCACTCAAGAGATGCAGGTGGAAAAATACTAAAATTTCATCACACTCCAGGAAGAAGGGCTACTATCAAGAAATCAATAATAAAGGTTAATGGGGCTATGGGAAGAAAGGAACCTTTCACCACTGTTGGTGGGGATGTAGACTGGTGTAACCACTGTGGAGTCAGTGTGGAGATTCCTCAAAACTAGGATTAGAGGTCTCATTTGACCCTGCTATTTCCCTGCTAGGTATATACATAAAAGAATTAAAAGCATCAGGCCAGAGATTTAGCTCAGTGGTTCAAGTGCCTGCCTTGCAAGCACAAGGCTCTGAGTTTGATTCTGGTAACCACAATGCTGGGCATGGTGACTCATGCCCACCAGCAATCAATACCACACACCACAGTGCCGGGCATGGAGGCTCACGCCTGTAATCGGGAGGCAGAGACAGGAGGATTGCTGATTTCGAGGCTTGCCTGGGCTACATAGTGAGCTCCGGGCCAGCCTGAACTACAAAGTGAGACCCTGTCTCGAAAAAAAAAAAAATTAAAAGCATCATATCACAGCAACATATGTTCACCCATGTTTACAGCAGCTCAGTTTGTAATAGCTAAATTTTGGAAACATTCCTAATGTGTATTAACTGGAGATGGGATAAAAACATATGTTTTAAATGGAGTATTATGCAGCCATAAATAACAATAAATTAGAGACATGTATATTTAAATGGATGAGGACGTACACACAAGTGAAATAAATAGAACAAAGATGTGTAAATACCATATTGTTTCTCTAGTCTTAGAAACTGAAGGTGTAAATGAGGCTCAGAATATACGATTGGTCTTGTAAAATAGGAAGAAAATGTTCAGAGGAAAAGGGGGAAAGGGAGCAGGAGAAAGGAAAGAAAGAAAAAATGTAATGGCAAAAGCAAAAAAAATGGGAACAAAGCTTGTGTATATAGGGGATGGGTGGTTGTAGGGCAGGCGGGAAAATGGGAAAAAACAAGAATCAAAATATATCATGTAGCCGGGCGTGGTGGCTCACGCCTGTCATACCAGCCCTCGGGAGGCAGAGGCAGGAGGATTCCTGAGTTCGAGGCTTGCCTGGGCTACATAGTGAGCTCAGGGCCAGCCTGAACTACAAAGTGAGACCCTGTCTCAAAAAAAAAAATATATCATGTAGAGGTACAAATACTTAATATTTAATGTGATCATGATGTATATCTGAAATTTACTAATAAACTCAAAAACATAATAATAACTAGAAAGGTTTGTCATATTCCTCTGAACCAGTCAGTATCACAAAGATGTCAATTCTCATGTTGCCGGTAAAAGCCAATACGGTATTCTCTTTTCTTAAAAGTCGTGCAAGACCAACAACTTGGTCTCTTCTAACCACTTCAACACCTTGAAATTATTTTCTAAACAGAGAATGTTCTAGCAAAACTAATGCAATTGATCAGACTGGAACATAGGTTAGGAGAGAGCCAAACTTTTCAGTTCTATTTCTCAATAGAAATTTTAATAATTGAAGACAGAGCGCAAGGGTTCGGTCACGGCACACAGGGTGAGGGACGACGGTTGGGATTACGTGATTAGTATCAAGAAGGTGTTTGAGGGGATTATTGTTTGGGAAGGTATTTGAGCCGGTGGGAAAGAAAAGGCCTCTTACAGCGGCAACGCGCTTACAATAGTTGGAACTTTTTAAAGCTCTACGTTTGGATGGCCACGTGTACTCGCACACTGGTGGGCTATTATTTCCTTTTGGAAATAATAAGCAAAGCTGGAGTTTGCCTAGACTGCCCAGCCGAGAGGGCATTTCCCGGCAGGGCAAAGTCTGTCCCTGGGTCGTGTGGGCAGGTCTGCCGTCCCCTCGCTGACGGAGAGGCCGCGGGGCGGGCCCCGAGCCGCGTCGGGTCCCCCGTGTCACCCCGGTCTCCGCCGCCGCCTCCCTCTGCTGCCCGCCGGCGGCTCCAGCGCGCACGGCCGTTTTCAGTGACCTGTTGCCTGAGGGCACAGACCCCGCCCGAGCTTCGGTCCGGGGCGACCTGGCTCTCCCCCGTGCGCGGGCCGGAGCCCGTCTCCTCCCGCGCGTCTGTCGGTGCCTCCGAGCGGGAGCTTCTTGGAACTGGGAGTCTCGGGGTCGCAGTTTAAACCCATCTGCGTCCTAATAACCCTGTCGAGGGCGCCGTGAGTCTGGCCCAAGGGTCGCCACGGCCACCTCTGTGACAGCGGCAGCGAGCAGAGGCCAAAGGGAGGAGAACGAAGGCAACGCTGGGCACCCCCGCCCGAGCCCTCGCCCAGCCGGGACGGGACGCGCAGGGCGACACCGAAGCGACCCTGTTCAAAGGCAACCCAGACTGGCGAGCAGTCAATGACCTCACCGCGGGAGAAGGAGACAAACATTGTTTTCTGGTCTCCACACACGTGCTCGCCGCTAGAGAAATATTTTCCAGCCTCGTGATTTGCACTGTCCTTCCCCGCGAGCCGCTCTCAGCTCCTCTGTCCCGTTTTGTGCTGAGAAGCCACAAGGATTCGTGAACAACGGTTAGGCCTGCTCCGCGGTGCTCGGGTTGAATTTCAACTCGCGTCCTCAGCTACTTTATAAATCACATATTCTTGGACAGCTCACTCAGACTATGTTTCATAATTCTCATTAAAAAAAATGAGGAACAATAAAACTATTTCATGATGTCATTATGAGGGTCAGTGAGATGAAATTTCACAGTGTGTGAAAATTACTCAGAAAACTGTAGATACTAAGTAAATCTACACTCTTATCTCTCACTGCATTTGCCATTGCCTGATACTCCACTCTCCCTCTCCCTCTCTCCCTCTCTCTCTTTCTCTCTCTCTCTCTCTCTCTCACACACACACACACACACACACACACACACACACACACACACACACACTGGAAATACCAAAACTAAAGGAACTTTGTAGAATGGTGAATAGTACACACATAAGTGGATGAATGACCAAAATAGTGACCATTGTAATCTTTTAACACTGAGATTTGAATTCATAATAATTACTTGGTATCTAACAATAAATGGATGTATTTTGCCTGAATGGATAATTCTGGATATTCCAAAATCTTCTGTGATAAAAATGTAAAAATAATGAATTTGTTTTATAAACATTTGATAATTCACTTATTCACCAAATACTTAGCAAGTATACTTCTAACGTATCCTTGGGCTGTTCAAGAAGGAATACAAACTTTTCTCAGTCTCTGCTGGGAAGAGAAATATCTTAGTCACTATTTTGTTTGTACTTTTTCAACAGCTCGTTTTTTTCCCGAATATAGGTGGTCATGTACATGCACACAGCCTCATTCCCGAGTAACGTGATTCCACAGGAAAAGAGAAACAATAACAACCTACAAAATTAATAGTTTTCTTTTGTGAAATTGACAAATATAGCTTTGTCTTATTAGTTCTAGATGTGCATTTCAAAGATGGGGATAAAAAACAACTCCAACAATGTAGACTAGAAAAACAAATAGGATTCTTCTCTGCTCAGATTGTTGTGCTCTTCCACTTGTTGTGTGTGGAGATGAAAAGCAGTGGGTCTGTGGGCCGGAGGGTTAGCTCAGTGGTTCCAGCGCCTGCCTCGCAAGCGCAAGGACCTGAGTTCGATCCCCGATTACCACATATAATGCTGGGCGTGGTGGCTCACGCCTGTCATCCCAGCACTCGGGAGGCAGAGACAGGAGGATTGCTGAGTTCGCGGCGGCTTGCCTGGGCACCATAGTGAGCTCAGGACCAGCCTGAACTACAAAGCGAGACCCTGTCTCCAAAAAGCAAAAAAAAAAAAAAAAAAAAAAAGCAGTGGGTCTGTTACAGCTGGGTGGGCCAAGAACAGTGCAGCCCTTGTGTGTGGCAAGGAGAGAAGTGCCCAGCACACTCTGTAGTAAGTGGCAAAGTAACTGCGTGGATTGGAGATCTGTGGGAAGGTAGCGGAGGAGAGGGAAAAGGCCAGAAAAGGGCCGTGATAACTCAGGGTTTTAGAATTGAAGGGCCAGACATCTCTGACTTTTTGGTGCCTCCAAGTGAATTTCTCACTGGCTCTAGTGTTATGCCGCCTAGGGCATGGTGATCTCTTAGGCTTTTGTTATTTTATTTTGTACCTCTTTTAAGAAAATGAATAATGGCTGAAAAAAAAAACAAAAAAAATTGCCAATATCTACTTGTATTACATGGAAATTTTAAAAAACCAAAAGGTTCCGAGGCTGCTGCTGCTTCCTGCCTGCCGCCTGCCCTCCCATGCACCGTTTCTCCTCTGCAGTCCCCTCTCCTGTGCCACCCTGCATGGAAGGGCAGCTGACTATGGACCGAAATATCTACAAACTGTGAGCTAAAATAAACCTTTTCTCCTTTAACTTGAGGAGTCAAGTATTTTGTTCCAAAAATGAGGAAGTAGCTAAGACGCACCAAATAGCAGCAGAATATTCACTCTTCTTAATCACGTAAGGAATGTTCTTCAGGAACAATGAAGTGTTAAATCCAAAAAACAAGCCTAAACAAATATAAGATGGCGATCATTCAGAATATATTTTCAATAAAAATGGAATGAAGCTACAGATCAGTAATTAGAAGTGGGAAATTTCCAAATACATATAACCTAAGTAACATTCTCTTAAAGAAATACTGGGTCATAAAAGAAATAAAAGGAGTATGTTTTAAGACAAATGAAAGCATAACCACTCACAATACAGAGAATACATAAAAACAATATAAAAAGGGAAGTTACTAGCTATAAATTATGTTAAAAATGATCTCAAACATCTTACTTTGAGAGAACTAGAAGTAGAAGAATAAGCTAAGTCTCAACTTAGCAGAAGGAAGGAAATAATACAGATCAGAGAGGAACAGAGAATAGAAAAAGTTTAAGATCATGAAACTAACAACTGTTTCTATAAAAATATATCAAAACCAATAGATCACTAGTTAGACTAAAAAATAAAACAAGTAAAAGGATAAATGAAAGAGAAGGTATTATAACTGAGTCCATAATAATTAAAATTATCAAAAGAAGTACTGCAAACAATTATATGGGGACAAATTGAACAGCCTTGTAGAAATTGAGAAATTCCTAGAAATATACCACCTTCCAAAAGTGTATCAAAGAACAAAACAAAGGTGAGACAAGCTAATAACAAAATTAAAGTAATAAAAAGTTAAATAAATAAACTCACAATGAAGACAGCCCTGGAACAAATAACTTTAGAGGATCACTCAAATATTTAAGGAATAATACCAAGCCTTTAAATTGTGTATTACTGCATATCAGTCTCATGGAGTATATTTCTTCTTTGATCATATTCTTTACCTTCTGACCCCTTCTTCTTTTATATTCTCTTTCCAACAGTCTTCTTAATTTTATTTTTATAAGCATGTGTCTGGACTACATAATATTCACATTTATCCTTAGGGGTAAATACATGGACATAATAAACTTTCATTCTTTTCTTTTTTTTTTTTTTTTTTTTT
>PVIC010047650.1:0-13807 GCA_004025085.1 Thryonomys swinderianus | reverse complement strand
CAGGCTGGCCCTGAGCTCACTATGGTGCCCAGGCAAGCCGCCGCGAACTCAGCAATCCTTCTGTCTCTGCCTCCCGTGTGCTGGGATTACAGGCGTGAGCCACCACGCCCAGCATTATATGTGGTAACCAGGGATCGAACTCAGGTCCTTGCGCTTGCAAGGCAGGCGCCGGAACCACTGAGCTAACCCTCCGGCCCCAGGCAGAAATTTTATATTTGCATGAAGCAATTATTTTTTTCATGGATTGTGCCTTTGGTGTTGTCTAAAACACTGCTGTATCCAAAGGTCATCTAGGTTAACTCTTACTGTCTTCTAGGAGTTTTACAGTTTTGTATTTTGCTTTTCATCCTGTGATTAATTTTGAGTTAATTTTTGTGTCTGGGCCTAGATTCTTGCTAGTTTTATTTTGGGCTTTGTTTGTTTGTAAAAACATGTGGCTGTCCAGTTTCCCATCATTTTCCAAAAAGGCAGTCTTCTCTCCACTGTAGTATTGTCCTTGCTCCCTTGTCATGAGTCAGGTAACTGTCTTTGTGTGTGTCTATTTCAGGACTCCATCTTCTTGTTCCATTGATATATTTGTCTACTGTTGTATCAACCCCATGCTGTCTTGATTATTAGAACTTTAAAGGCAGTCTTAAAATCGGGCAGTGTCAGTCCTCTGCCTTGTTGCTCTCTCTCAGTACTGTACTGACTATTAAGAGTTGTTCACCTGGGCCAGAGATTTAGCTCAGTGGTTCTGGTGCCTGCCTCACAAGCACAAGGTCCTGAACTCAATCCCGGTAACCACATACAATGCTGGGCATGGTGACTCACGCCCACCAGCAATCAATACCACATACCACAGTGCTGGGTGTGATGGCTCATGCTTGTAATCCCAGAATTTGGGAGGCAGAGGCAGGAGGATTACTGTGAGTTCAAGGCTTGCTTGAGCTACATAGTGTGTTCATGGCCAGCCTGAACCACAGAGAGACCCTGTCTCCAAAAAAAAAAAGAAGAGTTCTTTACCTGCTAGCATGATTTTTAGAATCTGTGTATTAATAGCGACAATATAACTTCTGCTTGAGGCAGTGTTGCTTGGTTTTTGCTTTTGTTTCAACATATTCTTGTTTCTCATTGTCAAGTATTTGAAAAAGTCTTTTTAATAATTAAATTATCTTTTATACTTATGTATTAACTATTTCTAGTACTTTTTACTCCTTGTTTCTGAGCAATTTGAATATGAAGTTTCATGACATGATTATTCACTTGCAGAGAATTCATTGATTTGTTTTGAGGTTTGTTGAGCTTCTTAAATTTTGGCATTTACATTAGGAATTAAATTTGGAAACCTCAGCCTTTGTGTTTTCAGACAGTTTTGCTGTCCATTCTTTCTCTTCTCATTCAGGGGCTTCATTTACACACATATTAAACTGATTTAGATTGTACCACAGTTTACAATATTTTTATTTTTTGAAGTGCTCTTCTCTGTGTTTCATTTGATATCTTTCCTATTGCTGTCTTCCTTTACTAATCTTTTCTTCTGTGACATCTAATTTGCTGTTAATCTTACTTTTTTGGCCTCAAACGTTGTCATTTATAATTCCAGTATACTATTAAAGTCTTTGTTTTTAGTATCTTTCCTCTGTCTACTTAAAATGCTCATCCTTTGCCTTCTAGAACATATAGAATACATTGTGTAGGGCTGGGGATTTAGTTCAGGGGTTCTGGTGCTGCCTTGCAAGCTCACGGTACTGAGCTGGATCCCCAGTACCAAAAATAAAAAAGTAACTTCTATTTAAATTTTCTCTAATAATTCTATCAAAAGTGTAATTTCCAGGTCTCTCATGGTTTGTTTTGTTTTGCTTGCTTATTTTTATTTCTGAAGGTTTTGGGTTTTTTTTGTTGTTGTTGTTTTTCTTTTAGACAAAGTCTCATTATGTAGGTCAGGCTGGCTATGAACTCACTAGGTAAGCCCATGCTGACCTAGAACTTTCAGGGATCCTTTTGCCTCTGTATCCTGAGAACTGGGATTTACAGGCATGAGCCACCATGACCAGCTCTTTCTTTGGATCTTACTCATTATAGATCACATTCCTATTTCTATAAATTCCAGGTAATTTTTTAAGTGGATCCAAGGTCTTATGGATTTTACCTTGTGTTATGGCTTGTGTCTAGATGTTCCCCCAAAGTCATAAGTGGGGCTTTTCCAGAAGTGGCTCAATTTGGAACATGTGATGCTAGGGTTAAGGGCATCACCCTGATCCTGGTAGCATAGACAGAAAAAGAAAAACAAAAAAGAGACCGAAAGAAGGTGTTCAGGACCCTTGCTTCCTCTGCCGTCTTCTGCCTGCTATGATCTGTTTCTCCGCTGCAGCGCCTGTCTGCCTACCATCCTGTCTTGGAGCCTGCTGATTATAGACTGAAACTTCTACAAACTGTGAGCTAAATAAACTTTCCCTCCCTTAACTTGTTGGTTCAGGTATTTTGTCTCATCAACAAGAAAGGTAACTAAGATACTTGTTAAGCTAGATATTTTTTTTTTTTTGAGAAAGGGTCTTGCTTTGTAGAGAAAGGGTCTTGCTCTGTAGTTCAGGCTGGCCCTGTGCTCACTATGTAGCCCAGGCAAGCCGCCACGAACTCAGCAATCCTCCTGTCTCTGCCTCCCGAGTGCTGGGATTACAGGCGTGAGCCACCACACCCGGCACTGTGGTATGTGGTATTGATGGCTGGTGGGCGTGAGTCACCACGCCCAGCATTGTATGTGGCTACCGGGATCGAACTCAGGACCTTGCGCTTGCGAGCAGGTGCCGGAACCACTGAGCTAAATCTCCGGCCCAAGCTATATATTATTTTTATTCTCATAGATATGCTTGAGCTTTGATCTTGATCATAGTTAGGTTACTTAGAAACAGTTTCATCCTTTCCAGATTTACTTTTAAACTTTGCTAGAAAAGACTAGAACTACCTATAGCATAGGGCTAATTTTGTCCTACAGTTTAGGCAATAACTTTCTTAGTATTCTAACCCAAACCCCAATAACTATGAAATGCTCCACTCTGGTTAGAGAGAGTTGGGGAAATGAATGATCTGACACTTTGGGTCAGTTCTTTCCCAAGAACCAGGTAGTTTCCTCACGGTGTTGACCAGCACTTAACTGAAAACTTCAGGGAACGCCTGTTCAGGTCTCCACTGTTTTCTCTGGACGCATCTATAGCTTGCTTTCCCTGGGTGTGGATCTACTGTGCAAATCCAGCTCTCTGTCCTCACTAGACTTCCCTGTCTGTGTCCTCGACCACCAGGTTCTCCCTGGCTTTCTCTTTCTCACACAGCAATGGGAAACCCTTCTCCTGTAGTAAATACAGCTTGGGCTGGGGATTGAGCTCAGTGCTTCCGGCCCCTGCCTCACAAACACAAGATCCTGAGTTTGATCCCTAATTAAACAAAAAAAGAAAAAGAAAAAGAAAGAAAAAAGAAGTTGCTACATTAATTGTAGGGCTCACTCCACCTACTTTCCCTCTCTTGGGGACCACTTTCACACACCAAGTGACAAAGTTAGTGTCACAACATGTCATCCAATCTATTACTTGTTTCAGGCAGGAAGGTAACTATGGTTCCCCTTGAGATGTCTCAGTCAAAATTAAAAGTCTAAAACATTTTTTAAATGATAAATGTCCATCCATTGCAAAGGTTCGACCAAATTTTAAAAAACACCTCTTTTATAGAATCCTAATTTGTCTCTTTAGAGGACTCAGAGGCTTATATGAAGATTGGGCTTGAATTCAAGTCTCTTAAATAATTAAGAACGTATACAAAAGGCAATGAGAAATTGAGCCCTAACAAATTGCACAGATCAGATTTACTGTAGGAAGATATCATCACGGAGAAATAATTCTCAGGTATCAATCGCCTCTGACTGATAGTCAACTATTCTTTCCTCAAGACCTGAGCCAAACACACTGGAACGCCACTGTCCTAGCCTTCTCTCTCTTGGAATAATGAGCACAGAGTGCCAGCCATGGGCTTCAGAGTAGGAGAGAGAAATGGGTCTACTGGGCTTAGTCTGTAGATCTCCGAACACAACCAGAGAAAACCCTTCTTAGTGCTAGACTTATATCCTAAGCATAAATGAGGGACTTTGGGACATGGAAACACTTTTCTAGGACCTCCCGGCACTCAGTAGCTGAATAAATGTAACTTGCCACTCACACCTAGTAGCTTAGAGATATTGAGTCCTACAAGAGGCAACTCTGTTCACATGTCAGTTCTGTTCATCTGTTTATGAGAAAGCTACATGGCTGGAAAATAACGCACATCTGCATTTGAAGGAACAATCCAACATAATGTAGGAATTTATCAGGTTTAGAGTTGAACCTGGGTTTAAATCCTCCCTCTACTACAAATGGATGACAACAGATGTGGCAGTTAATCTTTTTTTTTTTTTTTTTTTTTTTTTGAGACAGGGTCTGGCTTTGTAGTTCAGGCTGGCCCTGAGCTCACTCTGTAGCCCAGGCAAGCCTGGAACTCAGCAATCCTCCTGCCTCTGCCCCCGAATGCTGGGATTACAGGCATGGGCCACCATGTCCTGCACTGTTGTATGTGGTACTGATTGCTGGTGGGCGTGAGTCACCACATCCAGCATTGTATGTGGTTACTGGGATTGAACTCAGGGCCTTGCGCTTGCGAGGCAGGCCCTGGAACCACTGAGCTAAATCTCGGCCCGTGACAGTTAATCTTAATTGTCAACAACCAGATTAAGAGACTTCTGTACCTGGTCATGATGGTCTCTTCCTGTAATCCCAGCATGTAGGGAGGCTGAGGTAGGAGAATTTCAAATTTAAGTTCCACCTAGGCAACTTAGAGATCTTGTATCAGAATGAAAAAAATAATAATAAAGACTGGGAATATAGCCCAGTGGTAGTGTACACCTGGGTTTATTTCCCAGGACAGGAAGAAAAGAGGAGATTTCTGGAGAGATGGTTGGATTATGGACTGACTCACTGATAAGTTCATAGCTGAATAACCTATTAGGAGATGACCCTACTGGAGGAATTGATCCTTGGGAGTGTGATTTCAAGTACTGTATCCACACTTGGCCCTTACTCTTTGGCTCCTGCACCATTCTTCCTTTCACTGTCAAGTGAGCAGCTTTGCTCCTCTATACCCTTCCGCCAAGAGGTTCTGTTTCACTTCAGACCCACAGCAAGAGAACCAGCTAACCATGGACTACACCCCTGAAACCACGAGCCAATAAGTCATACCCTCTTCTCAGCTGTGTGTGTCAGACAGTTTCTCCAAGCAATGGAAAAGCTGACCAGTACACTGGGGAAGACTCTTGATGTCTCTGATTCTCCATCTCATTCGTTTATAAAATGATACATGAGAAAAGAGAAGTGGCCACAGGAAAGAGATGTGAAGATGTTATCTCTTGTCAGAATGAAAATATGCAATGCTCTAAAATTAAATTTATATAAGCCCAGGAAAAACTAAGAGTAGTTCCTCTGTTATCTAGAAAATCAAAATTCTCAGAGATACTCTAAGAATGGATCTTCTTGGACCTGGCTAACGATCCTTTCACGGGTACCTTTTCCAGAGACTTAAGTCTATCCTGTAACAATACCTCTCCTTGAGCCTCTGGTAGATGAGGGAAGTTTGCTCAGTTATGCCATTCAGAGCTGAGCACTGCCTGACCTCTCTTTGTACCAGGATGGCCTCAATATGAAAGGCAACAGTTCCTTTGCTCAAAGACCCCAACCCAGTTCAAGGATACAGGTGGAGAAGCTAATAACAGACCTGGCAAGAGAACTAGTAGGATCTGCTGCAAGGTGGCCAGCAGACAGGCTTATCAGCATGTCCAGCAAGGTGTCCTACAGCTGCAGCTTGAGCCAGACCTTCCAGGTTTGCGCGGCTGTGAGCCACCATGTGCACCCATAATGCCTGGCAGAGAAAGGCTCACTATTTGCCTTTTTCAGAGACAGAATACGCACTGCTGCTTTAAAACAGCAGCTTTCCCTTCAAAACAGAGTAATTGGTCTCAAAATGGAACCAAGTGTGTTATGGTTGGAATTTTTCCTCAAGACTCTCTGACCACCCCCCAAAAGGATTATAATTACTTCCTCACTTTTTAAATGTGCAAAATGCTTCATTTCTGCCCACGAAGAACACAGGGTTTCTCCCTTCCACTGAGGCTTTATGTTGAAGTGGGTCATTAAAAGTGATTGTTACGTACACACATTCTTTGACTCACAGATTTCAACTCTTTCCTTCTCTGCTGTCTCTTCTACCTAAGTACTTTCTCTTCTCTCTCATTTCTGTACCACCCTTCCCTTCCCACTTATAAACACAATCCAGTTCTCACTCTCTTTTCCTGGAAACAGAACCCACTGGATCCCCTCCTTTGACCAGGTTACACAAATCCCATGGCTGTATGGGTCCCTCGATGGACTGTTAAATTGCAAACCAGTGACAAAACAGTTTGATGCCCCCTAAAAGTGTAAATGCGTGTTATAAAAATTAAATAACCCTTCCTGTCCTTCACCCCGCCCATCATTTTTACACCTCTTAGCTAACTACTGTTCACAGTTTCTCATGTATCTGTCTGGATTTGCTCTGCACTTACACACCTTTTGTTATGTAGCACATAGCTTAATGACAACATTTGGGAGCTGGCCTGGAATTCTGAGCTTGCCATTTACTAGTGTTTGACCTCAAGCGAGGTACTAAACCTCTCTATAATTGGATCTCATTATGTAAAGTTGAGATAATATTAGCATTCTTTTTATGCAGTTGTTTTGAGAATTGATGAGTTAATAAATATAAATCATTTAGAATAACTGATATATAAAAAGCACTGCAGAGATACTATTAAACATCTTATCATTATGCTATATGCCCTGTTATCTTTTCTTAAATACATTGGATCATAACACACATACTATTCTATAACTTTATGTCACCTAATAAACATACCATAGGTATCTTTCAGTATTAATATATCCTCAGTCATTTTAATGACAATATGACATTCAGTTGCAGAGTTGTAAGAGTTAGAGTTCTTTCTAGATCCAGAGTATAAGATACTGCAGTATACATGAGAGCGTATCACAAAGCATGTCCCAACATGACGACCTTGGGTTCTTGGGTTATAGGCATGTATGAGAGAGACAAGTTTTCCTCTCCAAACATGGCTTTCCGGCAGGTCCTTCAAAAGGAAGTCATATCCTTCCTGCCCCTTCCCATGACCTGGAGGGGAAGAACTAGTCCCTCAGGGAATGTCTATGTATAACCTGGCAGGAAAGGAGCCTCCGTGAATAGAAAAGTAGGCGGCCAGACTGTGTGTGTTCACGTGTGTGTGTGGTGTGTGCACATATGTGTGTATGTGTGTGTGTGTGTGTGTGTGTGTGTGTAGATGTATGTGAGTGTGGACTGGGTGCCCTGAGTTTTCCCCTTACTCTTCGTCCCTGTTTTCACTCTCATTACTTTCTACTCATGTTTAGGAATCAAAGTATAACTCCAGTGAATGCTGTATTCAGAACTAAAACACACCCTGGCTGTCAGAAAATCTAAAGGAGCAAATCATGAGAGTCAGCTTGTACTTCCCTGTATCTAGTTATAAATACCATGCATTGGCTTCATGATTTATCCTCCACATGCAACAGCTTCCTTGTTTTTAAGGTAGTGACGATAATACTACTTATCTCTTTTTTTTTTTTTTAGTACTGAGGATTGAACTTGGGCCCTTGAATAATACTTATCTTACAGAGTAGTATTGATAAATTATAAAAAGTCTCTGTGCCCAGCTCAGAGTATCAAATAAATGCCAACTATTATCATTATGTCTAGATGCATCCACTCATCCCTACCTCTAAACTCATTTCTTTTTATAACTTACATAAGCTTCATGTCATATAAAAAGACATTACCATCCAGAGACTTAGTGAGAAAAAAGATGTATCCTTTTAGAAACCATTCCCCAAGAGAGGGCTGGGGCCAGTTTAGGAGCTATCTGATTAGATTGTGTAAGCAGCAGGCACAGAGGGCCCTCTGGATTTTGAAATCAGATGGGCATTTATTCAACACATTCCTGTAGGGATAGTTTACAAAATTCAGCTAACACAGCCAAAAAACAGTAGTTCAGGAGCTTAGCCACCTAAAACAGTCACCGTAGGCAGAGTAAATGCTTAAGGGGAGGGTAGAGGGCTGGACTCGCCCTTGTTTCACTAGAAGTCATTCAGCGGCTCACGGAGGCTCTGTGCTAATGAGGGCTGTTGACTCCTGTTCTGGATGTGCTGGCTGTTTCTCAGGGTTTACAGCATAAGTGACTAATTGAAATACATGTGTCCTTTAGAACACGTCTCCAACAGAGGAATGAAAAAGACACTGGCCCATGAGCTCTAGGAATCCAATTGCCTTCTCCCGGCCTCTGGACACACAACGGCCCCATTGTGTGAGCACAAAACATTGAACTGAGGCTTTCTTGCAAGCATATTTGAACTTGGACCTCCAGAGCATAGACTAGCAGCCAGCTCCCAACACAGCACCCCTTCCTCTCCTCCCCTCCCCTGTCCTCTCCTCCCCTCCCCTGTCCTCTCCACTCCATCTCTGCAAGGGAATTTAGTTCCATTTAAGTCCAGGAGACATGGCAAAAACAACACTCCAAACACCACTCCCATTTATGGCAATAGGATCAGTCAAACAAGTGAGACATACATAACCATTCAGCTCACAAGGCCTCTAGATTCTCTGTGCCTCGTACATCCATGTCCTCTCCTCACATCAGAGAGGAGGGAGGCCAGAAGAGTCACAGTTTACCTTTTAGTTGTTTTTGAAGGAGAAGGACTAAAAATGTCAGCCAAAGACTAGTCACTGGTTACTAGCACTAGAAAAGTTTTATCCGGCCATAGATCACCTTCTGCATCTTTCAGATGAAGAAACTAAAAATCCCCACAGGACACTGACAAGTATTCCCCAGCACGAGCCATCTCAGGACATCAGAGAAGCCCAAGCCACACTGTCACTCCCACTACTTACTCGCACTGTTAAACCCTTATTAACATTTAGTGACAAACCACTGTATTCCAACTCCCAACTCTGCAGAAGGAGCAGAATTGTACCTTGTAGGAGTTGACAGCGACAAGTTCATTCTTCTTTAAATCCCCTTCCCCTCTCCTACATCCCAACCCTTTCTGTCCACTCACGTTCAAATCCTTAGGGTGGAGTCACACTTCACATCCACTGCTTTCCAGTAATCAAGCCCCGTTAATGATTTAAATATTCAGTCATTCTTCCAACGCACATTTGTCTCCTTCAGGTGTCAAGCACAGGCTCGTCCTGCTGAGCGCCTGCCTTTCCTCACCATTTCTTTCCTTAGTCCCCCAGTGCAGATTTCAGCCCTTTCCATTTGACTGCTCTTGCGAGGTCCGCCCAGCGGCCAACTCCTGTCACCATCACGCTACGTCTAACTTTGCTCAAACAACTCATACTCATGTCCTCCTCCTATTTCCTGTCACTTACCAGCTCAGGTTCGAATTCTTCCCCTGGTGTCCAGATGTTCCTGCAACCACATGATGTACTGACTTATTTCCTCACTATTCTTATCTGACTTCTTCAAGGCCTAGGATCATGGATCCCCTACTCTCCATGAGGGTCTTTTCCCCCAACCTCAGAACAATACCTCCTTCTCTTTTCTCCCCATTCAGCTCTAGAGCAAGATTTCCCAATTTGCTGTAGGCTTATTTGCTCATAGCCTATCTCCTTACATGTATCTTGACCATACCTTCTTATTTTGTTTTCTAGTGTCTAGCAGAGTTCAACAAACATCTTGTGCTGGATTAGCCAATAGCTCCAAGCTGAACTATGAATTAAGCTCTTGTTGATCACCTGAAAGTAATATGTTATCAAAGCATCATCCCAATGGAGGTGGATATGTAAATTATGACACAATAATGGTGCTAGGTGCTTATTTTTTAAAGGAAAACTTCCCTTTTTGTATAACACCAGAGGCTAAAATTTCAGCATTTTAAATATTTTCTTAAAACACCAGAGAGGTTAGCAGATTTTCTTTTTAATGCATTATTTTAAAGAGTTAGGAAGAAGGTAAGTTTTAGAGAGAAGTAACCTTATTTTCCTATATGCCTAAGGAGCCCATACCTCATTTTAAGAAAAATTAAAGCAATATAATTAGTATCACAGGACATATGGAGCCTAGGATAACAAGAATGAAAATATTTATGATCTTTTTGTTGATTCACTTCAATTATTACTCATTTATTCTAAGGGATTTCCCCCCATGTCCTTACCACGAAAATAGGCTTTTACCTTTTAGTGGACAAGCAAGATATACACCCTCTCACGTCTATCGTATTTGGAAACAAGTTCACCACTCACTCCCTCCATGTCTACAGCAATTGAGGTCTTCACATTACCAGGATCACACTGTACACACAGCACACGTTCAACTAACAGATCTAACAGCACTGCACAGAGGTGAGGAGGAAGTTCCTGGGACAGTGTCTGTCTGTTGTCCCGGCTGCTGAATCAGCCTCTCTCCATATCCGGCCTTTTGAGTCAGCACCTTCCACTACTCATTTGTCCTACGTGCATTTGTTCATCTCTGATGGCCCAGAAATGAAGCCCCTGGGTTTCCTTTGATTTAGAACCATCTATAAAACAACGGCTGCGTCTGCACTCATGAAGATTTTAGAGAAATATTCTCAAGAAATAAAGTTGCATTAAGCCAGTTTCCGTCTAAATACACTGGAGAATATAAAGGTCCTCAGAGCCACTGGCAGTCCTCCAGGAAAGGACTGCTGGGCCACAGAGGACCTGGACTCTTGCCCAGTGGCCTTTGGAATGACCTGAACTTCATATACTTTCTTTTGAATAAGAGCCCTGTGTAGTGACCTGGCAACAGGAGAATTTTCCAAGCCTACTCTGTGAAAGTCATCTTATATTCATATTCCTCCAGATGTTCATATATTCCACAACACCAAGACAGCAGTTTATCCTCAGCACCAAGACTAGAGGGTCTTTCTCTCCTGAGCTTCTCTTTCATGGCAGTGGTGACATCTCACCCTTACCATCAGGCCCTTACCTTAGCGAAGCCAAGTTCCTTTTAGTTCCACCACCTGAAGTTTAATAGATGTTATCTGTTCCCCACAAAAACTGGGTCCTGTGTTTATCCACTGAAGTGTTCTGTGTTTTGTTCTGTTTTGGTTTTTTGACACAGGGTCTCGCTTTGTAGTTCAGGCTGGCCCTGAGCTCACTACGTAGCCCAGGCAAGCCTGGAACTCAGCATCCTCCTGTCTCTGCCTCCCAAGTGCTGGGATGACAGGCGTGAGCCACCACACCCACCACTCTGGTATGTGGTAGTGATGGCTGGTGGGCGTGAGTCACCACACCTGGTCTTATTTTATGTGGTTACTGGAGATCGAACCAGGGACCTTGTGCTTGCTAGGCAGGCACTGGAACCACTGAGCTAAATCTCCAGCCCTGTATTTTGTTGTTTTTATATTCATTTTGGGGGCCGGGTGTTGGTCCTAGGGATCAGACCTAGAGCCTCACACATCCCAGGAAAGATTTCTATCTCTGCAGCCCTCCACAGGAAGTTTTAAATGACGAGAAAAGACCCTGTCTCTGACTTTAAAGAACTTACATAAAATGACTCTATATTACGGGCAGGGACTTAGCTCCGTAGCATTGAACCTGCCCCACAAGCGCAAGGTCCAAGAATTTAATCCCCAGTACTAGAAAAAAAAAAGTATTATATATTATAATGTCTTATCCAAACAATACAGATAAGGTCACTAGAATGGAGAGGAGAAGATCTTAAACAACCTGAGTGTTTCGGAATAGTTCCTTGAAGAAATTAAATATACTCTAATTCCCAGTGAAAAAAATAAGAGGTGATACTCCCCAAAGATGTGGGAACAGTGTTCTTGGCAGGGAAAATAGTATAAGTCTGGGCCCCAAAGTCAAATGGAGCATGTATGAAGTCCAAATACTTGGGAATTAATGAGGAAATTAGAAAATGGGTACAGGGCAGAGGAAAGGAAAGTGTGACAAGGAGGAATAAATCTAAAGGAAGGCAAGAAGGTTGGTGGAAGCAGAAGACCCTCCCAAGGCATGCTGTCACAACATACTTCCTCCAATGGACTCACCTTGTAAAACCACATTTGTCTAGTCAGTGGATCAATCCACTAATAAATATAGCCTCCCTATGCTCTAATAGCCTTTTAAATACATGTAAGACTTTAGGGGAATATTCTAGACCTAAACCATAACAAAGAGCTATAATTATAAAATCTTTTAGATGTGGGCCGGAGATTTAGCTCAGTGGTTCCAGCTCCTGCCTTGCAAGCACAAGGTCCTGAGTTCAATCCTCGGTAACCACATACAACAATGCTGGGTGTAGTGACTCACGCCCACCAGCCATCAATACCACATACCACAGTGCTCACAGTGCTGGGCGTGGTGGTTCATGACCGCAATCCCAGCACTCGGGAGGCAGAGACAGGAGGATTGCCGAGTTTGAGGCTTGCATGGGCTACATAGCGAGCTCAGGGCTGGCCTGAACTATAAAAGTGAGAACCTGTCTCAAAAAAAAAAAAATCTTATAGATGAAAACAAGGGGGGAAACTTTGAGGCACTGAATTTGGCAATGATTTCTTGAATGTGATACCAAAGGAATAGGCAACATAAGGGAAAAATAATTGCTACACATCAAAATTTTAAGTTGTTGTGCATTAAAAGACACTCTCAATAAAGCCAGCCAATAGGAGAAAATTCTTTCCAGTCATGTATCCAATATTATTATTTCATATTTTTAAAGAACTTCAACAATAACAAATCCAACTTTAAAATGGGCAAAGAAATTAAATAGACATCTGGAGAAGATACATAAATGGCCAGTAACCTCATGAAAAGGTGCTTAATATCAGTGATCACTAGGTATTATAGTCAGAGTTTATAAAAGAAGAGACAACACAGGACACATAATTTATAGGATTGCTTTATAATAGTCACCAAAAAGGTCACATGCAAAGGAGTACAAGAGATCTGTCTACACAGCAGAGCCCCAGAGAATCTAGCCGAGGCCCTGGATCCCACAGCAGTGTCTAGCCAGAGGCCCAGAGCCCACAGCAATACCTTATGCAAGTCTATATCAAGAATCTGCCCTGGGAAGACCCAAAGACCAGTGTTAGAAGCTAGGAAGTCCGCGACAGTAGGGTGAAGGATTTGTGTCCTGAGGCTCAAGGATCAAGGAGAAGACCAGAGCTTCCTGCCAAGAACAGTACCCATTTCCAGGGACAGAGAGGACCTGAGCTTCTCCAACAACAGGAACAGCCAAGTTCACATCAGGAAAACGGGCTGAGGTAGGCTTCCCCATGAAAATTAATAACAAAAGATCTTCCTCTCCATTTTTCTTTTCATGCCATTGGCAACAATCCTCAAATGGGTCTCCCACACCCAGAACCACATGGAGTTGTTCATTTGGGAATTCCAGGTTGACCATTAGCTGGTCTGCCACAGTAGGGAAATGTAAATCAAAGCCACAAGATACTATCTGATTCCCAATGCAATGGCTATCATAACAAATAATAATATAATAATATATTCTCGAAATGAGAATTCTTTTTTTTTTTTTTTTTTTTAGACAGGGTCTCGCTTTGTAGTTCAGGCTGGCTCTGAGCTCACTATGTAGCCCAGGCAAGCCTCGAACTCAGCAATCCTCCTGTCTCTGCCTCCCGAGTGCTGGGATTACAGGCGTGAGCCACCACGCCCGGCACTGTGGTATGCGGTATTGATTGCTGGTGGGCGTGAGTCTCCACGC
>PVIC010047649.1:0-13802 GCA_004025085.1 Thryonomys swinderianus | reverse complement strand
TTTTTTTTTTTTTTTTTTTTTTTTTTTGAGACAGGTTCTCGCTTTGTAGTTCAGGCTGGCCCTGAGCTCATTATGTAGCCCAGGCAAGCCTCGAACTCAGCAATCCTCCTGTCTCTGCCTCCCGAGTGCTGGGATTACAGCCATGAGCCAGCACTGTCAGCACTGTGGTATGTGGTACTGATTGCTGGTGGAAGTGAGTCACCATGCCCTGTACTGTCGTATGTGGTTACCATGGGTTGAATTTGGGCCCTTGCCCTTGCTAGGCAGGTACCAGAACCACTGAGCTAAATCTCCAGCCTCCTAGAAATATTTTAACACAGGAAAAAGGTTATTAAATCTCTTTTTGAATAGTTGATATATTCCTGTATCTAAGGAACATTAAAGACTAAATTTTAAAATTGACACTGTCCTATACAGAAAAGTTATACTGAAGAAAAACAAGCACCAATCAAGTGCAAAGTCTTAATTCTCAAGAAAGTGCTCCTGATAGTTTTTCAAGCTAATGAGGCATTCACTGCTGGGAGCAAATTAGAAAATCAGTTCTGGAAGGGTACATTAACTGTGTGGTATGATTGTCTCTCTCATTAAGAGTCTTCCTTCCATGACATATTCCATGTTCCATACTCTTTGTGGGACCAAGTAATACAGTTACGGGGGAAACTCTTAGTGAGCTAACTACCACATGATGTAAGGTACTTTATATTCATGTGGCACTACTTGAAGACCAAAAAGTATAACAGATACGTGAAATAGGAAGAAAATAACTAAAAGAGAAGAAAAATAGGAAAAAGGGGCAGGACAAAGTAGAGAAGGGACAAAAAACAAAAAATAAGAAAAAAAAAGTTTTATAAATAGGGAGAGGCAGAGGAATGGAAGAGACGGAAGAGGAATGGGAAATAAACAAAAACCAAGATATGTCATGTACAGGTACAAATTCCCAAGTTAAGACAGGCACAGTCACCCCGAGGTCTTTTTAAAAACAGAAGGGAGGAGATGTAGCCAACCCCTTCTAGCTTCCGTGATAAAGAGAGAATTAATGAAGAGCCTAACGGATCACACGGAGCCCCGGATGCTGAATTCCGCGTCGTCGCTCACCCTCCCAAGGCCGTTGAAGTACAGAGATGGCACAGGAATTGGCCCAGGCCGGATGACAGTATATCTGAATTTTACCCACAATATTTTTAAATTCGTCTAACTAAAAAATACAAATACAAATAAAACATTATCGAGCTAAGGAAAAATGTCTCCAAGAAAAGACAAAAATAGTAAATAAGCACTTGACAAGATACTCATGTCACTAGTTAACCAGGAAATTAACACACAATGAAATATTGCTTTGTACATCCTACTATGACTAGAAATAAGAAGGCAGATAATAACAAACGTTAGGGAAGATGGGGAGCAATAAATACTGTAGGTATTATTGGTAGAATTTTAATATGATGAAGTCACTTTGAAAAATGTTTCCTACTTTCTCAATCATATCAAATATAATAGGTTAGCAATTATACTTTTAGATTACATCCAATATAAACAAAAACAAAAGTATTTGCTTAATTAAATTTTTCCAAGACTTTAAAGTGGCATTTTCAGTGATGGGCAAAAGTAGAAACAATCCAAATATCCATCAAATCATGAGTGGATAAATAATGTGTTGCATTTGTAGTGTATGTATACAAATCAATAACATTCAACAGTAAACAACATGTACAGATACTTGCTACAAAATAGATTACTTGGGAAAATATTATGCCAAATGGAAATAAGGCATTGAAAAAGGACCAAGGACCATGTATTAAGACAGTATAGTATTCTAATAAAGAGGATAATGATCAGTGGTAGTAGTTAATGAATGTGGAATTTCTTTAGAAGTATTAAGATATTCTAATTTGGTTTAGGATAATAGCTATACAATTTTTAAACATATAATGGCCCTGAGCTGACACTTTAAATAGATGAAATTTATCTTATGAAAAATACGTCTCCATGCTGTGGAGGAAAAGGAATATGGATAAAATATACAATGGTATATAAAACATATTTGATAATAAAGATCAATTATAGTATAGGGAAATACTGAGATGCTACTTTTTAGAGAAATGAACTATGGTTACAAAAAAGTGGTTTGTGGGGCCAGAGATTTAGCTCAGTGGTTCCGGTGCCTGCCTCGCAAGCACAAGGTCCTGAGTTTGATCCCCAGTAACCACATACGATGCTAGGAGTGGTGACTCACACCCACCAGCAATTAATACCATATACTATACTATTGTTCCGGCCGTGGTGGCTCACACCTGTAATCCCAGCACTCAGGAGGCAGAGACATAAGGATTGCTGAGTCAGAGGCTTGCCTGGGCTACATACTGAGCTCAGGGTCAGCCTGAACTAGAAAGTGAGACCCTGTGTCAAAAAAAAAAAAAGTGGTTTGTGTACTGCAGGAATATAAGTTGAGCACATCTTTAACTAAGAAATGTGTTTTTCAATTTATATTTGAATCTCATTGACGGAAAATAAAAGAAAATTATAGCCCTAAAGTATATAAATAATAGCCCTAAAATATATATAATTAATAGCCTTAAAGTATATATATGTGTATATATATATATATATATATATATATATATATATATATATATATATATATATAAACTATTTGGAAATTGTGTTGTTTTAAATTCTTTAAAGTTTTCTTCTAGGAAGAGTTAGTTGTCAATATCCATGTTGTCCCAACTTGATCGACTTGATAGCAACCAAAAGGATTAAGAAAGCACATTCCTGGGTGTGTATGTGTATGTGTATGTGTAGGTCATGGAGAGTTCGAGTTCGCCTTCAGGTCTGTGTAGGCCATGACCCTCCCTCTCCTCTGGGGTTTTCTGCTTCTTAGCCGCCATGACATAAACAGTTTTCCTATGCCACCCATTCCACCATCATGTTTTTGCCTTAGAACTAGTGATCATGGACTGAATTCCTTAAAACTGAGTCAACTCAAACATCTCATCCTTTAAATTACGCCTTTGTTGTTTTCTCCAACAATGATAAACTAACTAATGCACACAATGATTTAAAGTAAAATAGCCGTGATAATAGCAGTCTTGTACCTACTCTTTTGTTCTCTAATTTGCCTTCTTTGATTTTGCACGGTAATTTCAAGAAAGCAAATCATAACAAGTGAGCTGAAGCATCATTAGTCACATCTGATTTCATGGACTCATTCACAACGAATTCAGCCCCTCCCCACACAGTTGCTGCAACTTAAATGTCTCCGTTTGTAAATATGGACTAAAAGGACATAGGCCACATTCTGGTTGCAGTTTAATAAGACTGAGAAGGCTTTACCTATGTGCTGCACATGTGTCTGTGTTTCTGTGTTTCTCGTCTGTCCTGTTCCTCTTTTGTTTAATAAAGTGTGAAATTGTTAAAACAAGTTTCAAGTTACATGACTTATGTAAAGCTGCTTCTGTTGATATTGCTATAACTAACAAGTATTGGTTATAACTAACCCTTGCAGTGTAGTAACTCAGACTGATCCTAATATGTACAGTAGATTGAAGATTTATATAACTAACACCTAAACCAAAGTCATATCACAGGGAAACATACACTAATTAAAGAACTTTCTGGGGACCGGAGATTTAGCTCAGTGATTCCACATACCACAGTGCCGGGCGTGGTGGCTCACGCCTGTAATCCCAGCACTCGAGAGGCAGAGGCAGGAGGACTGCTGAGCTCGAGGCTTGCCTGGGCTACATAGTGAGCTCAGGGCCCATCTGAACTACAAAGTGAGACCCTGTCTCAAAAAAAAAAAAAGAAATTTCTGCAGCAGATGTAGAGTTTTCTACCCTATCTTATCTTTGACTCTCACACTTAAAAGGAGAAGTGTTTTATAGTTTAATCTGAAATTGGAGTTAATAACTCCAAAGTTCTGTAGCTTGTAATGCTTACTGTAAATACATATTTTCTTGCTAGTGTTGCCAAAAATATAACTCCCTAACTGTCTGGAACATAGCTGCCTATTTAACATGTTTTGTTACCAAGGAGATACTTTGATATCTACCTACAACACTCACTATCTGCCCAGGGCTTAAACCCATTCTGTAACGAACATGCACGTTTCTGACACATCCCTAATCTGAGGCCCTCAGGTGCCTCACAGAAGTTTGGGCCTGGTTGTGAGGACCAGCATGAGGATCTTTAACATTTCCCCTCTGATGCCACCAGCTACTGCCGGGGCAGATATACATATACATATACATATACATATACATATACATATACATATACATATACATATGATGGCTCGCAAACAGGTGGGACACCAGTCCAGGATAATGTTGGCCATAAACATTTTTTTTCAGCCCAAGCAAATTTCTTCTTGGCTGACCTAGCCCTGAACTTATTGTATTTCAAATATGTGATTCCTTATCTAGCCAACCTTTCTCTAAATTCGTGTATTCTTACCCTGAATTTCGACATGCTGTAAGTAATCAGTAATAATGATGTAATGTGTAATCAGTCAACTGTTTGCTCTGGTTTTGTACTTAGTTTCTGCTTATAAAAGCTTTATAAACTGTAAAAGAATAAAAGACAGTTTGCTTGCTACTCTGAGAAATCATTCTGACCATCTGACATAGTTTTCTTTCCACCTCTGGGTGTCTCTTAGTGTTTACTATTTGCTGTAATAAATCAATGAGTTGCAAGGATGAGCAGCGGCCTGACACATGGCACAAGAAAAGATACTCAAGCGCTACCTAAACAGGCGGCCTATCGTCACTTCCCCACCAACCTGCTAGTTCTGTGCCCATGAATTATTCCCCCCCTCACGTGCCTCTCAGTGCCGCGGTAGAACCCTCTCCCCGCAAACAGGAGCTGCTGCAGACGCTCTGAGCATCAGAGTTTGCAGGGCGACACTGATGTTTTGTGGGGTGCAGCTGCAAGTAAAGTGCTAGGGAGAAGCAGCGTAGCCAGAGGGACCACACAGAGTAGTATAAAACACACACAAAAGCACTGTATGGATTAGCACAGAGGGAGGAAGGTGGAGATCAGAAGGCCCCTTTGGAAAGCAGCAGAACTATGTGGACTTAAAACAGCCACACCGTATTCTCCTTTACTCTGAGACAGCTCAGATTATGTGACCACAGGATGGAGGCCAAAAAGCTTCAGAAATCCAGGGAAAGCAGTCAGAGCACTGCCTGCAGAGGGGAGAAGTCAGGGTCTCAGCGTCAGTGGTTTGTCCACTTCCCTCCCATGCAAAGCAAAATTTCTCCATTTTGTGAATGCTGCAGGAAGATCATGTTGGTTGAAATCTGAATTCAACACAAATAAAATTAAGAGTTTTCATATGTATATCTCACATGTACAATTATCACACATGTGTTTACACAAATGAAAAGGGAAGAAGTAGTGTTTTAGCATAAATTGCATTTTTCGTGGCCATCTAAGGTTAAAATTCACCAAAAATTATGTGTAGAATTTTCAGACAGAAGCTTTCTGTCAGCAAAATAATGTTGGGTTCAACTTATTTACAACTTCCCCCAGTCTCTAAAGATAATTCCTTCTATCTTTATCTGTTTCCCTGTCCCACAATATATGCTCTCAAGTCGCCTCTTCATCAGCCACCCATTTCGACAGAAAGGAGACTTTGGACCAAATACTCTTAAGCCCTAAAAGAATGCAGCATCCAACCCAGATTAACACAGTATATTGGAATTAAGCCTCATGGATGGGAAAGATGTTATCTAACCAGTCAAAGACAACAAATATTTTACTTTTAACTGCCAGCTCCACTATCTTCAGGGCCTGACTTCTTTGTAGAAAGAACCTGGGTAGGTCCACTGGTATAAATAAAGCTGTTTACTGCCTCTGAGCTTCTCGGAGCTAGTTCTGATACTCTGCAACAAAGTCCATAATGCAATGGCAAAGATAATGGAACTGCTTTCGATATTAACTCTCACTGTAAATAGTCTTAACACACGATCAAAAGACACAAACTGGGAACTGGGTAAAATACAAAACTCAACAGTATATCACATAAAAGAGATGTATCTCTTCCATAGAAAAGACACAATTTGAAAATGAAAGGAGAGAAACAATACTGTAGGCAAGAGAAGCCCAAATCCAAGTAAAAGAAAGGGAACTTCAAGCCAGACTGATCAGAAACGACCATGAAGCTGTAAAGGAAACAGTAGAACAGAATGAGAAAACAGTTGGAAATATATGAGCTCCAAATTCTGGTACACCAAAGTTTATGAAACAAGATGTACTGAGCAAAAAGGTCAGATAAACATTGATACAGTCATAGTGGGACATTTCCATATGCAACTCTTACAAAGAGATCAACCAGATCAAAAACCGAAAGGAAGTAGCGAGCTGAAGCACACCATCAAAATTACCTAACAGGTATTCACCGAATGCTCCAGGGAACCACAGAATATGCATTCATCTCTGCATCACACAGAACTTCTCCACAGTAGACTATGTCTTCAGTGAAAAATGAAATGATTCCCTGCATATTATCAGATTATCGTGCAGTAAAATTAGTAGCAGAAAATATGTAACAAATATCAAAGTAGAAATTAATTAAATTGAGACTAAAATAGTACAAAAGATCAATGCAACAGAATGGATTGAAAGGATAAACAAGATTCATAAGTCTTCAGTCAAACATGTAAAAAGAAAAGATATATATCAATGCAATTAAAAATGAAAAGGGAATAAAAATCACAACAGAGAACACTCAATCTAAGGATGGGAAACCACTCTAATCCTCCTGACCTCCAGCTTTTCCCTTCCCCAGATCTACTTCCCAACACAGATATTACTTCTCTGTTTCTTACCATCTCTTTCATTTTAATCTTTAAATTATTCATACTTGGTGTCATTCGTCTTAATCATGTGATATTTAACCTCTGTGTCTAATTTGTCTCACGTAGCATTATGAACTCAATGTCTATCAATATTTCTATAAATGATTCAGCATTTCCATTTTTACCTCTTTCAGCATTTTACTCCAGTAGTCACTAGTCAACTTATATTCCAAAAAGGTGGAGAATCTAGAAGAAAAATTCCTAGACACTCACGACTTTCAAAGTATGATCCAAGAATGCAAAATATCTTGAGAACATTACCATGCAATGAAGGAGAGGAAATAATAAAATCTTACCAACTGTAAAACACGGGATTCAGGGCATTAAGTGCCCAATTAGACCAGAACATATAGGAAGAACTGATGCCAATAAACTTGAAAGACTTTCCTGACATTAAAGGATGAAGAACACTGCAAAATTCACCCCTTAAAGCAGCATTAACCTAACACCAAAGCAGACATGGATTGGATAAGACAAGAAAACAAGAGTCCAATTTCCTTAACAAACATAAACCCCAAAATCCTGAATGGAATACTTGCAAGTGAATTCAAAAAGCATTTTTAAAAGTAATAGAGCTTTATCCCGTGAGCAAGGATATTTTAATATACATTAAGTAAAGATTAAGTCACATGTTCATCTCACTAGATGCAGAAAAAGCCTTTGGCAAAAGCCAATGTCTATTCATGAGATAAAAAAAAAATACCCTTTTGAAAATGGAGACAGAAGGACTGTACCTTAAATGCTAAAATACATTTATAATAAATATTTTTCCAATATCATACTAAATGGGTAAGCTCAATACCCCCTCTAAACATAGGGTTGCTCACTCTTGTATCATCTATTTAATATAAAATGTTATATAGTAGACGATATTTGCTGTGCATTAACAATCATGCTGAACAACAGAATAGAACAGAGGCTACAGAGTCAGCACCACACAACATCAGCTATTTTTTGTTTAGGCAAAGTGGCCAGTAATGTATGACTGATAAAAAATAGCCCCTAAAAAATATTTCTGTGAAAATGTGTTATGCTTTTTCAGCAGAATGAATCTACATCCATATGCTTCACCCTGTACTGAGTTTTTTTTAAAAACAGCAGAGTCCTCGATAAAAAAATGTAGAAACACTGAATTTTCTTGCAGAAAAAAAGTGGAAAATCTTTGAAACATGGAAATAAACACATAGCTCCTGGAGAAAACCTTAATAGCACAAGTCAAAGTATGAGGAAGCCACAAATGGGATAAAATGTCAAAAAGCAACTTAGTATACTGGAAAAAGTTTTTCCAGCTACGGCTCAGAGGACAAATACTAAGAATATATACAAAATTTTTAAAAAGTCAGAAACTCTCAAATAAACTAATAAAAATAATTGAAATGTATAAGTATTTCTCAGAAGAAGAAATACAAATGAGCAACAAATAGTGAGAAAAAAGTTCAGTATTTTAATCCATGAGAGTATTGCAGAGAAAAACACTGAGATCCATCTTCAGCAAAAATGGCTACTACTGAAATCTCTGAAAATCATGAATGTTGGTGATATTTTGAGAAAAATGAACACTCCTACACTGTTATCGAAAATGTGAAATTACTCATCCACTGTGGAAATCAGTACATAAATTCCTCAAAATCTAACAGTAGAGATCATACTGCAGTGATGCATCCATACCTATATTCATAGCAAAATATCTCACAATATCTAAAGTATAGAAATGGCTTATATATCCATCAACAGATAAATGGTTAGATAAAAAGCAGTATATATATGTAGAAGTAACTACTCAACTATAAAAAAATGATAAAAAGGAGTTACTTGTAGACAAATGGATGGATGTTGAGGCCATAAGGCTAAATGAAACAATCAGACACAGAAGATTAAAGATCACATGGTTTCTGTTATATGTGATTTTGAGATGTATATAAATTGTACCAATAAAGAATTCAATTAAAAAAAAAAAAAAAAAAAAAAAAAAAAAAAAAAAAAAAAAAAAAAAAAAAAAAAAAAAAAAAAAAAAAAAAAAAAAAAAAAAAAAAAAAAAAAAAAAAAAAAAAAGATCACATGGTTTCTTTAGTATGAGAGACCAAAGATATAAATAATTTAAAGATGAAAAGAAAAAAGATTGAAAGAAACGGGGAGGTAGAGTCTGTAGAGTGAGGAAATGGATCTGGGGAAGTAGGCAAAGGGAGACCAGGAGGACTACAAATTATCAACATGCAAGATATGACGTTAATTTTTTCAAGGTGAATATAATTTCTATGTATTGTAAGGTAAACTAATAAAAAAAGAAACAGAAAACAACAAACAGGTAGACAGCAAAAAAAATTGTAGTATTGGCTCTGGACACCAAGACCAGGAGGTAATTGCTTCCCGAACTTTTTCTGATCATTACAATTTTCCTGTTAATGAGGTCACTGAAATTGGTTTGATTCCATAGTAAAATATATTTCAAGTACAAATCGTTCTCCCACACCAGAATCCATTATCTAGTGTAGAATGAGGATCCTTCCTGTGCTTTTCATAAATTCCCTAGTCAGCAGAAATAATGTTAGTGCACCATGAAGAGTCAACATTAATTAGAGTCAATGAAATATTAAAGTTCTCTCTAAATATAAGTGTCTGACATTTTGGAGTCAATGAAATACATAACAAAGCTAATTAATGGTTTTAAGTTGCACTTTTCATACACTACCTTATTGAAATGGACTTGTCAAAGATAGCAAGTTTGAACAGTTTCTTTGTAACATGGGTTCTATCCCTGGAATGTGTCAGTTTCTGTGTGAGCAATGCCCATTGAAGGGTAAGGGTACATAGCTGTTAGAATAGCTATGGCTTAGAAAATTGTCTATAAACTACATAGAATTCCCTTCTTAACTTTTTCACTATTATCATTGTGCTTACAATCTGTAAGGCAAAAAAATTGGACATACACAAACAATTTAAAAATTTTGAAAAATGTTTCACTAAGTTAACAAAAGGATTGAAATTTTCTCTATTTTTTCTCTTTTAATGTAGAGTATGGATGATAGCATAATTTCTGTCATAATCTTTAAGGAAATTGCACTGAGCATACTGAGTGACTACTGGTAATACTAAGCTGACAAATCAATTGCCATTTTCTTTTATAAAGAGAATTATTAAAATACTCATATAACTCAAGAACAATTCTTTCAATATAAATACCTGTTAAATTTGAGCTAGTACTCATTTAACAAGTATCACATTTTATCAGAGAACATAAAGTTGTACTTAACAAAGTAAAAGTTATCTTTTACCTGTTCTCATCAGGTTTTTGAGAAGAGTTTCTCTATATAGTACAGAGTATTGTTTTTCTGTACCATATACCTGGGTCTAATTTTTTGCAATTGAATTCTTTACTTGGACATTTTACATATACTCATAGTCACACTCAGCATTGGGGAATTTGTACCAGTATATGACATGAGTTCATTCTCATTTTCACCTACATCCCAACCCACCCCACAACCCTACACCCTCTATATACATGTGCTTTTGTATTTTCAAATCATATTTATTCTTTCTCATTAATTTCTCCTACCACATTCCCTTTGAGTATTTCCTACTGCATGAAATCTATCATACATTCTAGAACTCATTTACACCTACAGGTTCTCATACCAAAGAAAATACACAGTATTTACATATCTGTGATCTATTGATTTCACTCATTAGTGTGTCCTCAAGGTGTGTCCATTTGCACATAAATGTATGAAACTTGTCGTTCTTTGTGGGAGAATAATACTCCATTTTATTAAATTTTTTAAAAACACATCTGTATCCAGTCTCATTGATGGGCATCTGGGTTGTTTCCAAGATCACAAACGGAGCTGCTATGAACATGAGTGCACATATGTCTTTACTATATGATTCTTTTAATTCTTTCTAGTATATTCCTAGCAGGGGGATAGCAGGGTCAAGTGGGACCCCTAGTCCTAGTTTTCTGAGGAATCTCCACACTCATGTCAATGGCTGCACAAGTCTACAATCCCACAAACAATGGAGAAGGGTTCCTTTCACTCCACAAAGAATGGCTCTAAAACTTTTGATGCCCCTGTCTCTGCCTTCCAACTATTGGGTCATAGGCATGTACCAACAGGGCCAGCCTCCCTCAGACCAATCTTAAATCTACTTATACTAACATATTCAGTTGTTTTATGGCTTTTTTTTTTTTTTTTTTTTTTTTTTTTTTTTTTTTTTTTTTTTTTTTTTTTTTTTTTTTTTTTTTTTTTTTTTTTTTTGCTTTTTGAGACAGGGTCTCGCTTTGTAGTTCAGGCTGGCCCTCAGCTCACTATGGTGCCCAGGCAAGCCTCGAACTCAGCAATCCTCCTGCCTCTGCCTCCCGAGTGCTGGGATGACAGGCGTGAGCCACCACACCCGGCACTGTGGTATGTGCTATTGATTGCTGGTGGCCATGAGTCACCATGCCCAACGTTGTATGTGGTTACCGGCATTGAACTCAGGACCTTGTGCTTGCGAGGCAGGCACAGGGAAGTCAGATTTTGTTCTACTAAGACCATTAAATCATTTGATTAGACCCATTCACATTTTAAAAATTAATACACTTCACTCATAGTACACTGACTTAAATGTTAAATGCATTTTACAAACACATTTATAGAAACATTCATAATATTTGCCCAAATATCTGGGGACAGTAACCCAATTGACACATCACAATTATGTATCATACAACATTAAGGGGGATGTGGTGCATTTTAGTTTTTGCCCAGCATTACAGTGAGCCAAAGTTTATGACGATGCAAGCAAGGGAAATGCTTGGTTAATATCTGGGTAAGACAAAGCAGAAGGTGAGAAATATATACTTGTGAGGCATGGCCCCTTGCATTCCTTATAAATTTTACTCTTTTAGATATGTCAAATGATACAAACTAAGATCTAGAAAAGCATACTCTCAGAATTAGCAGTATATATAATATTTAGTTTCAGTTATTGACACATTACATGAGATAAATAACAGAAAGACTTCACTGAGGAACTAATGAAAATACTCCTGTAAGTTAAGAAGTTGAAATAGAACTTACATGTTTTGTAAGTTCATTTGAAGCATGAGACTTAAAGATCCTATAAACCAGCAGTGAAATTAGATGATGTATTTCATTAAGGATTACAAAGGCTTGCTCCTCTGGCAGCTACATTGTGCAAACCAATAAAAATTAAAATAAGGTTTAACCAAAAGGAAATTTTACCTGATATTTTAGACGTTGCAGTAGAGAGAATTATAAATGAAATAATCACACATGCCTTTTCCCTTAAGTGCCACAAACATTAAAATTTCTTCCTTTGATGTATATGTATAAAACATATATACTACTAATACAAAAACACAAAGCCAAAAATTCTCCAAAGTGTAAAATTTTGAATGAGAATCTGAGATCTATTTTAAAATTCTTTATCTCCATTCACTTGATATTGCAGACAAATATAAACATAATGAAATGTTATATAGAATATTTTCAGGATGCATATATAAGGTCTGTGTAGAACATAAGTGAATTTCATGTTAAAGCTTTTTGTCATACCCCCAAAATATATCATTATTCACAGTATATACATATATTTCAAAACTTGACATCCAAAACCATTCTTATCCATTTTGGTCAAGGGGTATTTGACCTGTATTATTTCCTCTATCTGCATGCATTATACATGAATGAATGAATGAATGAATGAATGAACATAACCCGAAAACGAATTTCTTGTGGTTTGCCTATTTATTAGTTACACTTACCTAGATTAGAGATCTTTGTGCGAGATTTCCCCACTGGTTATGCCCAAAGCGTGCTGTAAGCAGAGAGGACCGTAAAGAGTTAACCCTCAGTTAGCTCATTTTAAGAACTGAGTCCCATTTAAGCCTAAATGTCCCATAGAACTTCTTCACCGTGGCCATGGCAGGGATCAGAGAGAGAGCCTGTGAAGCGGTGGGGCTCAGTATGAAAGAAGACAGTAGCTGGCATGGGGGTAACTCCCACCCAAATTCCGTTCTCTCAAAGAACACTTTCTTAACTAGAAAGGCAAGGTTACCTACTAACTATCACCCTATATGTTTTGTCTGTTTTGTTCTTCGTTCAGGACTGGCTTTTCTTTTCCTTTACAAGCCCTGCATGATTCAGTCATGTGTCCATGGCAACTGCAGACCCCTTTGCTCCAGCCTTTTGAAACTCTCCAGTTGTTTTACTCTAGCTCCTGTCAGTTTCGGTGTTGAATTCGTTGTAGTTTTAAACTCTAGTCGATAAAGATTCCAAAAATAATATGAGAGTATCATGAAAGGCAGAACTTTAGCATAATATCTGAACCTGCTCTGACAAGCTCACATATCCCCTTTTCATCATGAATTCATTAGTTGTTCAGAGCTTGGTTTTGATAAAGTGCTATTACAGTTTAATCAACTATACATGTTACTTATATACAACCGTTAGCGTAGAAACCTGTTAGGAAGTGAAACCATAGAAACCAAATCCTAGAGCATATAAGGCCTACATTTTCCCACCATCTGACAGTATCATGTCAAACAACGGCAAAGAAAGCCAGAAAATATTTTGTAAAAATACTTCACAAATATTATAGTAAAATGGAGAATTATGATATAGTTCAAAGAGCCCTAGTCTTGGTTCTAAAACACCTGACTTCACTTTTGGCCTCTATGACTACTAGATGTAGGGTTTTGAAAACTTCTCAAATAAATCATTAAAATTGATTTTCTTTTCTTTTTTTTTTTAATTGAATTCTTTATTGGTACAATTTATATACATCTCAAAATCACATATAACATTGGGAAATTTGTACCAGTATATGCCACAAGTTAATTCTCATTTTTACCCATATCCCTACCCACTCCCCCCCTCCTCCCCCCTTATACATGCTCTTTTATTTTCTTTCTGTATCATATTTATTCCTTCCCCTCAT
>PVIC010047648.1:0-13795 GCA_004025085.1 Thryonomys swinderianus | reverse complement strand
CTGTGTGCATGTGTGTGAACCGAATCTATGTGGGTCTGTGTGCATGTGTGTGAACCGAAGCTATGTGGGTCTGTGTGTGCATGCACCAGATCCATGTGGGTCTGTGTGCATGTGTGTGAACCGAATCTATGTGGGTCTGTGTGTGCATGCACCAGATCCAGGTGGGTCTGTGTGCATGTGTGTGACCCGAATCTATGTGGGTCTGTGTGTGCATGCACCAGATCCATGTGGGTCTGTGTGCATGTGTGTGAACTGAATCTATGTGGGTCTGTGTGTGCATGCACCAGATCCATGTGGGTCTGTGTGCATGTGTGTGAACTGAATCTATGTGGGTCTGTGTGTGCATGCACCAGATCCATGTGGGTCTGTGTCCATGTGTGTGAACTGAATCCATGTGGGTCTGTGTCGCAGCCCGCGCTTCAGGGAATTAGTGACAGGGGTTGGAGATTTCTCTAAGGTCAGAGGACAGGCTGGAGTGATAGCAGCGATGTGTCACTGTCATTGTGCCTCCCCACGCAGGCCCTAATTCCGTAGAAAGAACAAGCCGGAGTATGACCATTTATTTCTCCCACTTTGAGGCGTCAGTCATGAGAAACAGCCGCTGGGCACCTGCTGGGATGCTGAGGCCGGCTGGACGTTGTCTGTCTCCTCCGGGTTTGCGGGCTCAAGATAAATGACATAAATAGGATCAAGGCCGCGTCTGTGAGTGTGTCCTGTACGAGTGGCTGGAGGGATGGTTAGGAATGAGATGAGGGGTGCATGCGAGGGACGTCTGCGCTGATGGTGGAGCTCGCACGGCGGGGACCTCAAGCCGCCACCCCAGTCCTGAGCACAAAGCTGAGGTGCCTGAGGGGCCAGGCCGATGCGGGAGGGCAGCCAGCTATGGCCACAGAAGGAAAGAGGCATGCACTTAGACCCCAGCTCAGCTGGGCCACAGGGTTAGACCCCAGAACTGCAGGGTGGGTTTGATCCCGCTGCCTCCCAGGGGCAGCTCTAGATGCCAGCTCGCAATGAGCAGCAGCCTCACTTACTTAAAAGGCAGGAAAACGCTGACGCCACCCCAGGGAGCCAGCCTGTGATCAGTGCATATGTGGTTGCCCTGAGAGAAGCACGCTGGGTGTGAAAACATCTGGATGAGTTGATTCCAAACACAGATGATTCTAATTTTCCTTTTAAAAATACTTTGCATTTTCACATTTTGTATGAGTATTTAATTGGCAGAACACAAATACAATTAAAAGAATTTTTCACCACCCAAGGCTTTATAGATAGTTATCTAGGATCCTGTAATTATATTTCAGACATGATCATGCAAGTCTCGGTGCAACAACCAATCCAGGGCATTAGGAGTGAGGTGGTGGTTGGATGCGGAAGCAGCTGGAAAGGGGAAGGTCTCGAGGTGGCTGGAAATGTCCTCTCTCGCTTGGGTGGTCGGTACGGCCATGTAGGGGTAGTTATCAGAACTCAAGGCCCTGAACTCTTAAAACCCTGGCATATTTATCACACTGCAGCAAAACTGTAGGGAACCCAAGAAAAGAAGAAAACACGTATGCAAACAATCGCGGGGCTGTTATGCAGCACCGACAGTGGGTGTGCTAGGAGGCAGCCAAGGGCTGTGCCAGCCAATGCCAGGGCTCTTACCCACAGCCCAGGATCGTTCCCAGCCGAAAGGACTCATTGAGAGCTACAGGGCGGGCCCCGTGGCACCAGATGACTTCCATGCTGAGCAGCAAGCGAGGAAGCTGACCCGGCAAGGCCAGCCCGTTGGCAGCTGGGAGGCCAATGGTGCCAGCCGGGCAGTGGGCAGAGGGCCCACGACACAGCCATCTGGGTGCAAGGCGCCGCCCTCCCTCCTTCCCTTGGCCTTTTCTTTTCTTTTGCAGTGCTGAGGATCGAGCCGAGGGCCTTCATACTGAGCTATATCCTCTGCTCCCCTTGTTATTTATTTTTTATTTTGAGACAAGGTCTCTCACTGAGTCCCGTCATTGTCCAGGCTGGTCTTGAACTTAGGACACCCCTGCCTCGGCCTCTGGGAGTGCTGGGGTCCCAGCCAGGGACTGCCATGCTCCAGGTAAGGCCCTCCTTTTGAGCACTGCCACTGGCATCGCTGACTCTTAGGGGGCCTGAAGTGACAAAACAGAGCCCACCTCTCTGGGATGTGTCAGCACCAACACAGGCGTGGCTGTGTCAGGCGGCTCGTGCAAATCGGCGTGTGCGGAGTGATGATTTCCCGTTTCCTCCTCTAGCCTTCCGTGACTGCACAGCCCACGCCAGTGCCGTCCTCATCCTCAGGGGAATGAACACCCTTGGTCCCTTGTTAGTCACTGGTTTCCTAATGACGCCTTAGCTGGAGACATCTCTGCACAAAGCCTTGTGTCTCGCTGGCTAAAAAATGGTTTTTCTCTAATGACTCATTGAGAGGGATAAATCTCAGCATGTCCTTTTTTGGTGCTGGGGATGGGGCCCGGGACTGTGCGCTTGTGAGGCAGGTGCGGGGCCGCTGAGCTCCACCCCCGGCCCTCGAGCGTCTCCTCTGCAGGACCCGGGTTAAGTGTGAAGGTCCTGGAAGCAGACCGTCCTGCTCTGAGTCCAGCCCTCCTGTTCTGCAGTTCTGTGCCTGGAGCTATTTCCTAATGGCCCTGTGCCGCGTTTTCCTCATCTGTAAAATGGAGACAGCAGACTCAGCCGCAGTGTCCTTGGGGGGACTCAGGGGAAGGCGTGCGAACCTCCCAACGTCCCTGACAAGCGCGAGTGGCAAAACCCAGGCTCTTGCTGATGTTAACGGAAGCGGCCGCGCTGCTCATTGCACCACCGCGGTCCTGACGACCCCGGGGTCCCTCCCAGAGGCCCTGGGACCTGCTTGGGAGGAAGGACGCTCCTCGCCTCCTTCAGAGCTTCCTTAGGAGCTGCTCTCGGCCCATCTGTGCTTTGCCCCTCGCAGTGGGCGGCATCTGGGGAGGGGCTCTTCCCTCCTCCCGATACTGTGCACGGGAGCCAGCTCATTAAAAGTGGGTCTTGGCTCCGTTCGATGCCGCTTACTTGGCACTTTTAGCGGGGCTCAGCCTAGTGCTCTTTGCTTTTAGGCAGAATTCCGGTGCTTGCTCCCGATTCCGTCCTGCGTTTCCAAAGCCCGGCTTCTGAAGTTTCCCTTGGGCACCGCAACCAGCCTGGCCCTGACGTTATGATGCAGCCGCCCTGGGCACTGGGTACGGGGCCTGCTTTTGTGTTCTGGACACTGAGTGTGCCGTGGCAGCCTCTAATGACGTGCAGGCGCGTCAGAATGACCCGCCGTGGCTGCTCAGCCTCTGGAGTCTGTCTTGAGTCTGCGAGTTCATCTGTACACTGACAGCACTGAAACTTGTGCCCAGTCACTTTGGCGCCATAACAATGACGCTTCCTCCGGTTTCTATATTTAGTATCGTGTGTTCATTTGGAAAGCTGGAGGTGAGTAACCTTGCTTTTTATAGGCTGCCTGGTGACCATGATAGGAAACTGGGTGTCATTTGGGAAAGAGGAAAGAAGAAATGCGTGGTTCGTCCAGAATCCTGATTTCTAGCTCCCAGCTCCGAACTTAAGCCGACCTGCCAGGGGCATTCCTCACGCGCCATCGTTTTTCACGTGCTACACTCTCACGCTGTGGGAACAAAAGTGATTTGTTGGAATGCTTTTTATCCCCGACTGTCCACGTGCGTTAAAATAAAAAGCCTTCAGTGAAGCCCTGTGCCAAATAGTAAGTATTAGATGAATGGATCCCACGAGGAGAACCTCAGATCACCTTACAGAGGGCCCTGCACACAAACACAGACTTAGCTGTTCCTTGGCTCTCATTTATCAGGATTCTCGGGCTCAAAAGGCCCATGAAGTACTTCCTTCCATAAAGTAGGACTATACTACTTACACGATAGTGTTTACAAAGTGAGTACTCTTTGCCAGCCGTGCTACAAAACAAAATACCAACATTCCTCTCTCAAGTAATTTGTTGTCAAAGCTGCACAACACATACAGGCTCTAAGGCTGTACGTTGAGGTCAGAGACATCTGGGAAGGTCACTGTGTCTGTGCTGCTGCCGGAAGCAGCCTGCGGCCCCAGGTCCTCGCCGCAGGGGAAGCGCCGCGTGGAGGACGGAGGCAGTGGCTGTCAGGGTTAATTTGCACGGGGGTGTACCGGGGATCGAGCCCAGGGCTTCATCCTGAGGTACGTCCCCAGCCTTTTACAATTTTTTATTTCGAGACATTCTCAAGCCACTCGGTTGCCCAGGCTGGGCTCTCCCTTGCCATCCTCCTGGATTTCCGGGGTGCACCGCCCTGCCTAGCTGTTGTCATGGCTTCCTCATGCTCCTCGAGCTGGCAGTCCTTGCAGCCGAGACCACGCCTCTCCGAGATCACCAGTAGGAGCTTGATGGCCCCGGCCCTCGGCCCTCGGCCCGCGGCATCCCGCCCAACCTCACAGTGTCTTCTCTTGGCCGCTTTCCGGCGTCAGCTCCCCTCCAGCTGCTGGCACCTGGTGCCCTGGGCCTCGCTTCCCCGTGTGCCGATGGCACCACTCTGTGGTGGGCCCGCCCAGCGGGTCACACGCTCTCCCGGAGGCTCACTGCACGTCTCCCTGGAAACCCCTCACTGGCGCGGCCCTCAGCTGGGTGGGAGCGCAGCACTCGGCCCCTGTGCGGCCGGAAGTATGTGCTGCTCTGCTCCGCCCATGCCACTGCTTGGCTGTGGGGCATCTGGCCCAGCTCTGTTTCCGACTTCCTTTTTTAACTTGTACACCGTGATCAAAAAGTAAGGTGAATAGCTAAATTAACAATTATTACCAGAAGCGCCCTGTGGACATGAATCCCTCTCAAAATTCTTCCCCTCGCTCCAAACACACCCGCCACTTTCTAACACAGCTCCACAGCCCAGTTTCATACCCTTTGTTGTGTGGTCCCGACTGCCGGGAAGCCCTAAATCCACTCGGAACACCTACGTTTCAAGGTCATTTTGGGGAGTCACAGCGTCCAGGTCCAGCACGCAAGGCGGACAGGGACACCGAGCTCTTTGCCGCCTGGCTTCCCGCCGGATGGCGATCGCAGCGGCACACACGGAATCTCTGGTCAGCCCTGGTAAAGATGCCCAGGAAGGACCTCCAGGGCTGCTGCGCGGGGCCAGGACAGTGGGTAAGTGTCGGAAGCGAGTTCCCAGTGTGTTTTGAGGGCGGGTAATGGCAATGTGTCTTTTGCTGTAATAAAATGTAAGCATCCACTGACATTTTGATCACTCCCAGTACTTTGCACAGCTCCACAGAAGCCAGAGTGCCATTTCCCGCCCACTGGTGTCACCCCTAGCCCAGCGTGACCCCCCGTTTGTCCACTCCCAGGTGGACAGTTGTGGTCCAGCGCCTTATCTCGCCCCCTTTCAGCAGAGCCTCTGGGGTGGTCCGGGCTCGCCCCGCCCCCGTCCTGTGGAAGCAGGTCCCTGCGTGTTCCAGGCGTGACGGCTGCTGGTGAGCAGTGACCGCAGCTGTCCCCGCCTGGGGGCCCTGGCAGTCCGCCCTCCGGCGGCCCCTCCGCAGCACGTCCAGCAGCCACAGCCTGCTCTAGACCACAAGCCAGCTGGCTTCTCGGGACGTTCTCTTGAGCTTGGCCCGGCTTTGCTGGTCCCAGCTGCCCAGGACGCTCTCCTCCTTCTTCTCTGCCCTGGTCCTCGATGGCCCATGTGTATGGGGAGCAGCTGAACTAAAGCAGCCCACCTCAGAGGCCTGCAGGCAGCGCGGGCCCGGCCTCCCCGTGCTTTATTTCCTTAGGTTGTGGCCAGTTGTGCAGCGCCGTTACTGAGGGGCAGGACTCGTGCGCTCTGTCCTTTCCTCTCCCCGGGGTCTCTGAACTCCGTCCCTTTGTGTGGCTCGTGTGTGTCCTGCAGTAGGTACAGTGACTTGCAGGCTTCAGTCAGCTCTTTTATGTGAAAATTCCAGGGAGAAAAGAGATGAGCAAGGACAGAAAACCGTGTGTGTGTGTGTGTGTGTGTGTGTGTGTGTGTGTGTGTGTGTTAGCGCTAAGAGTCCAAATTTTTGTTTTTGGTTTATTTTTGCTCTGGTTTTTGCAGAGCTGGAGCTAGAACCCACAGCCTTCACCTCCTGCTGCATCCATAGCCAGCCCTCCACCCTTTCATTTATTTATTTATTTATTTTTTAGGGATTTTTTTTTTAGTTTTTTTTTGGCGGGGGGAGACATGGTCTGGCTTTGTAGTTCAGACTGGCCCTGAGCTCACTATGTAGCCCAAGCAAGCCTCAAGCTCACAGCAATCCTGCCTCTGCCTCCAGAGGGTTGGGATTACAGGTGTGAGCTACCACGCCCAGCATTGAGGTGTGTGGTACTGATTGCTGGTAGGCGTGAGTCACCACATCCAGTATTGTTGTATGTGGTTACCAGGGATTGAACCAGGGACCTTGTGCTTGCCAGGCAGTCACCAGGACCACTGAGCTAAATCTGTGGCCCTAGGATTCCAATTTTTTTTTTTTTTTTTTAGACAGGGTCTCACTTTGTAGTTCAGGCTGGCCCTGAGCTCACTACATAGCCCAGGCAAGCCTCGAACTCAGCAATCCTCCTGTCTCTGCCTCCTGAGTGCTGGGAATACAGGCGTGAGCCACCACGCCTGGCACTGTGGTATTGACTGCTGGTGGGCATGAGTCACCACGCCCCGCATTGTATGTGGTTACCGGGGATTGAACTCAGGACCTTGCGTTTGTGAGGCAAGTGCCGGAACCACTGAGCTAAATCTCTAGCCCCAAGATTCCAAATTTTTGAAGAACAATTATTCTTGTCAGATTATTTAAGGAGTTTTAGCCTGAAGAATAAACGGAGGAAACTGAAAATTACACTGATTTTAGAGTAATATGTAAAACATTCTATTGGGGGAGGAAATTTAGTTAAAAATTAAAGCCTTAAGGGAGAATTGCTAAGGGAACTTTCCATGCCTATCTTTGTGTTGTCCAATTCAGCCACTACCTATACTTGGCTACTTTTTTTTTTTTGCTTTTTGGAGACAGGGTCTTGCTTTGTAGTTCAGGCTGGCCCTGAGCTCACTATGGTGCCCAGGCAAGCCACCGCGAACTCAGCAATCCTCCCGTCTCTGCCTCCCGAGTGCTGGGATTACAGGCGTGAGCCACCACGCCCAGCATTATATTTGGTAACCGGGGATCGAACTCAGGTCCTTACGCTTGCGAGGCAGGCGCCGGAACCACTGAGCTAACCCTCCGGCCCTTGGCTACTTTTTTTTAGTTAAAATTTTTATTTTTAAATTTACTTTTTTAACTGATATATAAATTGTACATGTTACTGGGGTACAGTGTCACATGTTTTGATATATGTTTATCTTGTATGTTTAAATCAGGTTAAATATCTGTCTGAAGCATTTATCATTTTTATGGGGAAAATATTAATCCTTTCTTCTGGCCTTTGGCATACATTTCCCCATTGTTTATTGTCACCTCACTATGCAGTATCACCCAGAGCCTCTCTGCTGAGTAACACGGTACCTGTTGCTCAGCCTTTGCACGTGTGGTTACTGAATGCAGGAAATGTGGTTCGCGTGGAGTAGGAACCACAGTTTACATTTTATTTAAGCGGCCTCAAGCGAGCAGTGGCTGCCGTGTTAGACGGTGCAGCTGCAGGCCGTCATGGCCTCTGGGTCCTAGACGCTCCCGCCCCAGCCGGAAGGCAGGTTAGCTGCGCACTAACCTGGATCCTTCGGGTCGGGCCTGTCTCTGTCTTTTATAGCGCGTGTTCCACCCAGATGGTGCGGTGTCCTCGGCATCTGCCGCTCCCTTTCTGATGACCGGTGTCCGCTGAGCCGTGCGGGGCGGCCCTTGTGTGGCTCTGCCGCGCTCGCTTCCGCCGCGGTGTGAGGTCCGCGGCGCGCGCCCTGGTGTGTCCAGCCATCCCAGTTGTCTCCGACCCGCTTCCCTGCGTGAGCAGGTGCGGCGTGGAGCTGGGGAGGGGCTCAGGGAGGCGGCGTCCACCCCGTGGGTCCCAGCCCGGTCCCCAGGGCCGCGTGCGGGCCCGGCCCTGCGGCTGAGTTCCCATCACTGAGCTGCTGGTGCGGAGCTGGCGGCCGCTTCCTGCTTCCTGTGCTGATCTCTCTTTTCTGTCCCGGTGTTGAGAGGCTGAAGCCAAGACTTTATCAAACGGGCTGTGATGAGCTCAGAAAATATTGGGACATTAATAACGATTTCTAGAGGACAGGTACAGACAGTGCGCGTCCGGAACGCTCGGAGCTCATTATTATTATGATACTCAACTGGGGGGGGTGGGGGTGGGGAGTGAGAGGGAGGGAAGGAGCTAGGTATTTGCTAACATTTGGATGCAGGGGACTGAGAACAGGTTCACCAAGTGCCCTGTGCCAGTCACCTACTCGCGGCAGAGGAGCCAGCGGAAGCCCAGCGGGATGACAAGCCATCGGCGCCTTTCGGGGCTCTGCTTAGGTCCCCCACTGCTTTCTTCCTGTCCTTATTTCAGAGCAGAGTGAAGTAAAGGCTACTAAAGATTCCGCACTGCTGAGCACAGTGGCGCCCTCTTGTAATCCCAGGTACTTGGGAGCCTGAGGCTGGAGGATCACAAGTTCAAGGCCTAGGCAGTCTAGTAAAACCGCGCGTGTCAGTGTCTCAAAATAAAAAATAAGAAAGCACAAGGTCCCTGGTTCAATCCAGTAACCACATACAACAATACCGGGCGTGGTGACACAGCCACCGGCAATCAATGGCACACACCACAGTGCCGGGCGTGGCGGCTCACGCCTTGTCATCCCAGCACGCAGGAGACAGAGGCAAGAGGATTGCTGTGAGATCGAGGCTTGCCTGGGCTACCTAGTGAGCTCAGGGCCAGCCCGAACTGCAAAGCCAGACCCTGTCTCAAAAAAAAAAAAACAACTCTGAAAGGACTGGGAATGTAGCTTCCTGCTGGAGCACTTGCCTAGCATGCGCAAGGCCCCAGGTCTAGCCCCCGGCACTGCAAAAGTAAACTCAGAAGGAAGAACGGAGTCAAGACCGGAGGGGCTGGTGACCCAGAGCCGGGCTTAAAGCATGGAGTAGCGAAGAGCCGGCGAGGCCCTTGCAGTGAGACAGTCCGCCCAGCGGAGGAGAGGGCGACGTTCTGGGGGCTCAGGGACGTGCCCCACAAAGACTGAGAAAGGAGTGAAAGTGAGCAGAGGAGGGAGCAGAGTCTCTGGGCAGCCTTGGAAGGCGCACACACCAAGCGGGGTGTGATTGTAAATATCCATGCAGCATTCATGACAAGGAGGCACTGGAGAAAATTCACCATGGTTTGATACTCCAGGAGATCAAGCTGTTTACTCTCCTCCACCTCCTTTGTCTCTGTCTGTCTGTCTATCTATCTATTTTCAAGATGGTCTCATTATGTAGCTCAGGCTGGCCTTGAACTCATGATGTAGTCTAGGCTGGCTTCACACTTGTGGTGATCCTCCTGCCTCAGCCTCCTAAGTGTTAGGATTTAGGTGTGTGCTGCTACACTTGGTTCCTCTGTCTTAATTTAGTTCTAATTTCAGTTTGGGCCCTACTGTGGATACAGCTCAGTACAATAGTGCTCCTTTTCCTCAGAGATAACCTTTTTCCAAAGCCCTCAGTGGATTCCTGAAACCACAGATAGTACTGAGACCTCTATAGATTTTGGGGTTTTTTTGTACCAGGAACGGAACTCAGGGCCTGTGCTTACCAGTTAGGATGTACTGAACTACATCCCTGGCCCTATTTTATTTTATTTTTCTGTATATACTATCATAGTTTGAATCTAGATGTTCCCCCAAAGCCTCATGCAGTTGTAGATGGGGCTTTTCAGAGGTGGCTGGATTTAGGATGTGTGACTGTGGATTAAGGTTATGATACTAGGATTATCCACTAATTGGTTTTTCGTGATTCTGGGTGTGGATGGTACCACCCATAGGTTTGTAGCCTGAATGGGATAAAACGGAAAGGAAGGCTGCTGTTTGCTGCTTCCTCTTGGCCCTGACAAGGATAAGTCTCCTTTCCCATGCTGCCTTGCCATTGGGCCAGCCAACTATAGACTGAAACTTCCACAAACTGTGAGCTGAAATAAACGTTTCCTCCTTTAATTTTGGATGTTGGATATTTTGTCTCAGCAATGAGAAGAGTAACTGGACATATAGCTACCTGTGATAAAGTTTAAGTTACAAATTAGGCATAATAAGATGAATGGTAACAGTAATACAATAGAAGAATTATAACAATATATTATTAATAAAATTGCTAGCATCACTACTTTTGCACTGTGGACTATGGAGCCAATATTAAGTAAGGCAAATGTGACTTGAACACAAGAATTGTGACATAGCAGTTGATGTTTTGACGAAGACATTTACTAAGTGACTAACTGAAGAGTAGCATATACAGTGTGGATACACTGGACAGGCAGATGGCCTCATCACAGATGGAATGGAGCAGGACCTCATGTGACTCCTTCATACTAGTCAGCATGGCAAGCAACTTAAAATTTAGGGATTTTTATTTCTGGAATTTTCTGTTTCATATTTTTTGGCTCAAGATCAGCCTCAGTTAACCACAGAAAGCAAATGTGTGGATAAAAGGCAACTACTGTGTACCTTTTTCACCAAACACTCCATCCTAGGAATTTCTCCATGTTATCACCTAGTCTTAAAGTTATACCAGTGAGATTTGCACTTAAATTATTTATTCCACTACATTTCAGCCAGCTGGCTAACTCTCACACAGGGTGGCTTTGTTTGCAGACATTGTGGCAGAAGTGTGTTTGAGCCTGTGGTTAGTGCGAACCTGCAGTGCCAGTGCTGGGAGCCTCCTCTCCACTGTTTCTACTCCAGATTTTGAATCGGCTTTGCAGTGTGTTGGTTTTATTGGGCAGTTTCCAGACCGGCCCCAGCTCACCTTGTTTGTCCTGGTTGCTGTCAAACCGAACATGTCACTCTGGTCATGCGAGACTGATGGTGCTGTGGTTCCTCCCAGGTGAGATGGTTCTAATCCAGCTTCCAGGACCTGGGTGGCTATGGAAGGATCCTTGGAATTGGGGCAGGGTGAGTAGTCACATTTTATCTATCACCAGTTCTAGGCTTTTGACTTTTCCTCCTAGTCTGTGCTGTCAGCTGTGGGTGGCATGGTTCTTCCTGGCCCATGGGGCCTTTCCTTTCTGTTTGCCTCACTGTGCCCCTGGCTCTGGTCTTTTACTGGGGGAGAAAGGACCTGAAAATTAAGGCATGGCCCTTTGTTATTTCTTACTTTATCACTTCGAGACAGCATCTCACTGAATTGCTGAGTTGCCCAGGCTGAGCTTGAATTTGCAACCTTCCTGCATCAGCCTCCCAAGGTATTGGGATTACAGGCGCATGAAGCCACACCAGGCCGGTCCTTTATTTTGAATGCTCTGGCCCCTGTGCCTTCTGGTGGGGTTCCCCCTTCCCCTCTGCTCTCTAAACACAAATTCAGCTACCTGATTACTCTCCCTGATACACTAGTCTCCTCCTCGTGGCACTCCTTGCAGAGCCCTCAGGGATCTTTTCCACGTCCTCCAGGAAGCCACTGCCCTCTTCTTGGCGGCAGGGCGAGCCCCTCACCTGGGCAGCTGGCTTCTCGCAGCCCAAGAGCCACTGGGCCACTCCTCTCCAGCCCCCTCAGGCGCGCCCTGTCTCTGAAGGGCGTTGAGATGCCCGAGCCTGTGCGGGCTCCTCCTTTCCACTTCTGGAAATCTGTCCTAAAGGAATAATCCCGGGAAAGCCGTAATAGGGACACCTCCTTCCCAACATTGGTTTTTTTTTTTTTTTTTAATGGTAATGGGAATCGAATTCAGGCCCTTGTGCATCCAGGGTTGGCGCGGTACCACTTGAGCTAAATCCCCAACCCCCCCCAACATTGTTTTTAATGGCATGAAATGTAAACAAGGTAAATATCAAAGACTGTGTAGAAGGTGTGGATCTTCTCCCTGGAACCTTAAGCACATATTTGAAATGATAATCATGACAACCCAACAGCAGGAAAGACAGAGGATAAAGAAGATAAAGGGGACAGCGAGCCTACATTTTGGAGCCTACTGTGTGCCAGCTCACACTGGGTGCTTTGCTCACCTCCCAGTGAGGGGGATGTTGACAGGGCTTGGGTGACCCGAGGTCAAAGTCTCAGTGTTACTGAATTTGAAAGCAGGGTTTCCTATGCTGTAAAGTACAAAGCTGTGTCTACAGTGTGATTCCTGTTTGGAGGAACTGTACGGAAGGTCGTTCTGTGAATGTCATCTGAGCGGTCTGCATGTTTGATTGGATGCCCCGCCTAACAGAGACCAAGGGATCAGCTTCGGTTCCAGAGTCGCTCCCCCTGTGCCCCTTGGCACGACAGTGTCTGCCCTGGACTCGCCTCTCCCTCCCCTCCCCTCCCCCTCGCCTGCGTCCTTCGAGGCTCTGCCCAAGGCCTTCTCTGCAGAGACCCTGCAGACAACCTGGCCTGCACTGCGCGTTCTCAGAGTCTCTGGGCGTCATCAGCACAGCCAGGCTCTTCGTGGTTCATTTCCTGACCATGCCCACCTGGAGAGCCACTCTTCACAGACCCGGTTGGCCCCTGGCACTGCGGACCCATCAGGAGGCTCAGCCTGAGAGCTGTCAGATTGTGCTTCTCCCTCCCCTTGGCCGCCCCAGCGCCAGCCTGATTGGTCACTCAGCGTTCAGACAGGTGAGCTCCGGAGTGACAGGGCACCTGCTTGTGCCCCTCGAGTGGATCGGGCTGCTCAGTCAGGCCTCTGCCAGCCACCACCTCTCCTCCAAGGAAGCGGCTGTGCCTGTGTTACATGCAGCTTTGAAAAACTTGCAGATTTCTGGATGGTTGAGAGCAGTGTATAGGAAGGTCCCGTGTCCTTCCCCACCTGCCCCAGCGTTAACGTCCTGACGTAACTATGGCTCAGTATCGGTGCGTACAAGGAGCTCGACAGCGCTCTGGTCCACAGAGCTGGTTCAGATTTGACAGGTCATAGAGGACAAAGACCGTCCTGGGATCTGTCATTTCCTCCCCGAGCACATCACCTTCGGGTCCCACCGCCGCTCTGAAGTCAGGGTCTGCCCTGGCTCTGTTCCTCGACCCTGTGTGATCTCGGCCCAGTTAACTGACATCTCGGAGCTTTACTTTTCTCATTGGAACAGTAACAGCACCAACTTCCTGGCATCTTTTTTCCTAATGTAAAAGGTTCAAGTTAGGCACGGAATGCACATTCAGGAGATGTGTTTATATTCCCCCTTTCCCACATGGAAAACCTTCCCCCCCCCATAATACAGTGAAACTCTTCTCTTAAATAATGTTCAAAACTAGTCTCCTTGACACTTTCCTCATTTCTAGTTTCCTCAGCAACCCCACTGTGCGTGTGTAGAACGTTGAATTTGTATGACCCTGATTATATGCTCCATACTCCTGCTGAATGTGTTTTCATTTCTATTTTTACCCAGCAGCAGTATGAGGTGTGGCAGGCAGAGGCTTCCGGTCTTTCCTTGTTGGAAGCCAGCGTACTGGAGTGGAGCCTTGGCTTGGCACCGTCTGTAAAACGTGGATGATTTTATCAACCTCAGAGTCTTTCTGTGGAAACTAAATGACAGAACTCATAGTACCCGGCTCAGGCAGGCTTGAAACACGGTCACTGCTGCTGGTGGTCACAGCGACACTTTCTCTTGTGCTTCCACCCAGAGCTTCGTGCTGGGCACCCAGAGGTGATGGGGTACCTGGACTTGAACTTGGATTTCTTTTTTTTTTTTGAGACAGGGTCTCGCTTTGTAGTTTAGGCTGGCCCTGA